>OMKI01018297.1:19024-30224 GCA_900302315.1 Phycis blennoides | reverse complement strand
CGCTGCCCGCCGTCGGGTAGCTCACAAAGTCCCGCATGTTGTTGGGGTCCGGGATGGGCGGCTGCCGGGGACCAGAGGGGGGGGGGGGGGAGATGTTTTAACACCGTTAGTCCTCCGGGTTTTGACATTTTACCAGAACAAAAAAATATTATACATTTCAATCGCCGAATACTCAAAATCAGTTGAAAAGCAGAGGAAACTATACACAATCAGACAGACAGACAGAAATACTTTAATGATCCCTGAGGGAAATTGCATAAAGACGGATCAGTCGAAAATGACCACACGACAATCACAGTTTTGAAGCAGTGCTTTTTTGTGACAGGAGGTAATAGGAGCTTTTTCCTTTATGAAAAAAAAAAAAACGTCTCCACTCATTTTCCACACAGTCTGCCGGCGCGCTCACCTTGAGGGTGGGGGCGAAGGCGGCGGTGACGTAGGAGCAGAGCCGCGACGGGACCACCAGCTTGGCGGCGTCCTTCTCCTCGCGCAGCGCCGTGGCGATGCCCTGCTGGCACAGGAGCTGCAGGCCGGCCACGCGGTGCTCCACGCGCACCACGTACAGCGCCGGCCCGCACGCCAGGAACAGCCGCGAGTCCCGGTGGCCCCAGCACAGCGTGGTGATGGGCCGCTACAAACACGGTGAGAGAGGCTGTGAGCAGGGAGGGGGCCCCAACGCTAACGCCGTGGAGCCATCTTCAGACAAATCAAACATGTAGGGGTGCCTGGCTCAAGGGTTCCTACGGGTAGACCGCATACATTAAGAGTTCGAACCCAGAGCCTCTCGGCTCCCCCCCTAACCACTGGACTACCCCCACTCATCCAATACACCTATCGAATCAGGCTACGCCTGGCAATGCACACATTACGCCCCCCCCCCCCCCTGAGTGTCAGGTGTGTGGGTCACCTGTGCCGGTGTGTCCAGTGTGTAGATGTGTTCCCCGCGGACGTTGTAGAACTTGACGATGGCGTTCCGGACGGCGGGCAGACCGGAGGGGTCCGGAGGCCCGCTCCTCTCCATCCCCGCCACAGCCAGGAGGTCCCCCTGTGAGCACCACTGGATCATCACATCTGGAACGAGAGATGAACGTCGACACGCGGGTTAAGAGGGGAACACTGAGTCAGTCATTCGGCAGGCGCTTTGAGCCAAAGCAGTAGCACTGCTACCTAACAGGAGCACATTAAGGAGGCACGGATTAGGAGTCTTGCGTAAGAATGTCTATTATGTAGGCTGTGGGGAACCTCAACCGTTGGGCTTGGAGGGAAACATCTGTGACAGCCTGTGACATCATTCGTTGCAAGTATATGAGCTGTCTTCCCCTGTCCTTTGCTCTTGTTCCCAAGCATCCCTCGACCTTCGGGACTTGTTGAGCAGAACCACATGTTCTGTGAGATTCAGAGCACTCAATGAAACAGACAGACAGACAGACAGACAGACAGACAGACAGACACACACGCACGCACCTTTGAGGCCGGTGCGGATGAGGGTTGGAGAGAGGTCATCATAGTTGTTCATCAGGCTGATGTCCCCAGAGGTGAAGCTGACCGTCAGCAGTGGTTTCATGCTGTGCACTGAGGGGAAAAAAAACAACAGGACGTCATCAGCAGCAACATAGAGCCTCGTACATTAAGCTTGTCACAGACGCACCTTACATTATAGTTGCATTCAGCAGACGCTTTCGTCCAGAGCAACTTACGAGTCAGACCAAGAACAATCAAAGCATACAATCAAAATTGGAGTAGCTACAAAAACTCAAGCTAAAGTGCTGCGCAACCTAGTTAAAAAAAAAAACAAGGGTGCAGAATAGTAATTTTATTAGTTATAGTTCATTAATGATGGGTATTTTAAATCTATAGATCTGTCAAGCACACATATGCATGGTGTGCATGGTGTATCTTCCTGGTCAACCGAGTGAAGAGAATTCAGGGCACACAAGCTTAGCGCTGTGTGGAAAGCATCCCTGCCTGTCGCATTGGGGTTATGTCGCTCCATGACGCTCGTCCAAAAGGCGGCCGGATGGCGGCACTAAAAAAAATGATCCGCCTCCACGTTTGCGGTAGGACAAAGCTAACACCTGAGCAGCCTCCGTCAGGAGAACGGGCCGATCGATACGCATTTCTAACGATGCCGTAAAAATGGATCGAGGAGGAGGAGGAGAGGCAGATGTTGTGCGTGCGCACGGCTGCCGTTGCGCGGAGGGACGTGGACGCCCGCACGCACGGACGCACGCACACGCGCACGCGCACACGCACACGCACACGTGCACGCACACGCGCACACGCACACGCACACGCACACGCCCACGCACACACACCCGTGCACTCGCACGCCCACACAACTTTTCTGTTGTGCACACCGCACGAAGTGACATTCACAGCGGCGGGGCGCTATAAATAACAACAACACGACCACCTCCACACCGTCTATTGAATCCAGTGTGGTTTGGGTCCCCTCACCAGCTCTCCCCGCCGTGACCCAATTACCGTCAAGTGTAAACTAGCCTGCTCTTACTTTCCCATGCTGACCCAGTTAATGCTGCAGGGCGCCACTTGGAGGGTACGCAAATACCCTCCAAGAGGCGCGAGACCCTATAAATAATTATGGATGAATATATATGCACAGGTTTCCTGCCGGGGGTTGTACGGTGAGGCTGTCGATGTGCCATCAACCAATGTCACGCCTGGGGGGATTTGCGATAGTGTAAGTGAACCCCCCCCCCTGTCTCAGTGATAATTTGAACTGAGCTTTTTGGACTGAGCGTTCTGTGAAGTGTTCGGGAGGTCAAGGTATCCCCATGGTAACGGCTCACAGCACAACTTTGTGATTTTTTTTTTTTTTTTTTTTTTTTAAGCGAGTACGTGTCGGATGAGTATGTGAGACAAATGAAATGGTGAAATTCGCCACACACCGTAGTGTTAAACCACCAAGTGTCCCGAAATGGCTTATCCCTCTCGAACACAGCGAACAACAATGGCTGCTCCCCGGACAGATCTCCTCCACCCCCCACGGTGGCTGTGAGACACCCCTCTCTGCATCAACAGCACTCACAACGTACAGCCACGCGACGGGTCGAAGGCTCACACACTTGTTGGCGGAGCCGGGAATCAGCAATAACATTTAGATTACACGCGCGCATTACACAATGACTTTAGATGCCTAACGAATCAGACATTAGATAAATAATCTATAGTCTGACGGCAGACTAGCTGAAATCTTGGCAAATGGGGCGTTTCACTTTCTTTCACTTCATACTAATTTTGACCACACAATCTTAGCCAGCACAAGAAAAATAACATTCCATCTGGAACACCAATGTCCTGACCAAGTGTCTGTGTGTTTTTAAATCAACAGTGTTACTGGCCACTATAGAAATATACTTAATTAAAATGCCACTCCACAAATCGATGGATCGACTGCTCGCTCGCACACCTCACCATGTTGACAATCATAGAAGACATACCAGGATGGATATATTTTTGTATTTATCATTTCAGGTTCTGTGACACAAACTAGAGTAACTCTAATGGCTGGTTGGTGTGAGTGGGAGGGGTGATAACACGATTCTGGTAAACAAAAAAAAGGTAGGGCTCAGCAGTTTTTATTTGTAGAAAATAGTTCTAGGATTGGTTGACAACATTATTTGAATCACTATCAACCATCACTGACTACAGACACTACAGAAGATCAAGTTGAAATGTTACACACTGCGACTTTGAGAGTAGGGGGGGGAGCAGAGAGGGGCGTGTGGGTGGGTGGGTGAGTGAATGGATTTGGCTCCCAGCAGTCGCCTTGAGAGATCATTCCGATTTTTTGGGGACGGGCACGCAGGCTGAGCTGTGGATGATCGATTAGCGCCGGCTGGATCAATTAGTGAGTTTGAGCCTAATCAGCATTGCAGCCAAGTCACCCAATATCCCCCCCCCCCCCACACATCCCTGCTGCTGGCCGTGTGCAGAGAACAGACAGAGTTGTGTGTGTGTGTGTGTGTGTGTGTGTGTGTGTGTGTGTGTGTGTGTGTGTGTGTGTGTGTGTGTGTGTGTGTGTGTGTGTGTGTGTGTGTGTGTGTGTGTGTGTGTGTGTGTGTGTGTGTGTGTGTGTGTGTTTGTTTTCAGGAGAAAGAGGGTCGGAGGGCTCCAGCAGCCTTTCCAACTGGGAGTAGTTAATACAAGACGTGGAAACGCTGGGGAGTGGGGGAAGGAACCAATTACACAATAACAACCAATTCTGCCGTTTCTACAGTCGTTTCAGGACAGGGGGAAATCAACGAGGTCCTACGTAGCACTCAGTGGGCATCCAGTCTTCTCCTGTAGGATGGCCCCAGAGTGCCAGACTAGAAGGAGAGTGGCTTTATGGAACACAGCTAAACCATTTGCTTCATCCCTTATGGACCCAGGGTTGTACCTAAACTATGTACTTGAACAGGTTTTCTGAAGAGACGGGGCTTGGAACGGATAAGTAAGACTATAAAAGGGACAATTGGGCAAAGTGACGCTCCAACCTGCCCAAGATGGTAATAATACTTGATGATTGTGTTTGCCGTTGGTGTGGAGATCATTTCAAAGGGAATGTCAGAGCGTGTCGCTTGTTTCTGCACTGTGCTGAGCGCAACACGGACCCGTTTCTCCAGGTCCTGTGCTCAGGCCCTGAGGGAGGAGACTGAAGGGTCTGGAGAGTGGGGCTTGTGGCAGGCAACAGGGGTTCCAACAACGGCAAACCAACCCCCTCAGGCAAAAACACTGTTCTGGGGCTGCGTGGTCCTTGGGGCCCCTCCTGCTTTCAGTACTGTTCTTTGGAAATTAAAAATAAATTTAAAAAACAGCACAGACCCACATGCCAGGCCCACACGACAAGATCGTTCACATTTGAACAGATGTTGAGAAATCGCACACATACACGTGACAACGCCAGCCTTTTGTTACAGTGAGCACGCCACACCAGCAGATTCAATTCACACTGGACTAATGGAAAAACCAGAACCTAAATATAGAATAGAAAGTGTCTGTTCAAAGTACACAAACATGACAGGCAGGAAAAACTAGCCATGTTAGTTCTGACTCCGTCATACAGGCTCCCAAGATACAATCCACAGCCTGTGCCCTTGGCTGTCCTAGGAGATCCCCATGCACTGCAGGATATTGGATCTTAAATATTGAATAATGTAAATAAATATTTGCGATTTGACAATGGTGCAGAAAAGGATAAAAAAAAAAGAACAATAAACACTCCTAAACAGACCTCTGACCACGTGAAGAACTGTCAAGATAATGTCACAGTGGTCGGAAGGAGAAAAGCCGGCCGCAAAATTAGCATCGTTATCTTTAAAGTGTGTACCGGCACTCTATCGTTGTTTCATGACTCCAAAGTAAGCATTTAACATGTTTGCTATGTGGGCTGAACCTGGGGTCACCTTGTGTAGTGACATAGCATATGTCACTATACATGATATAGTATAGTCTGATGTGTGAATATCTGAGCTCAGGCACCTCCAGCTGCCCCAGAAGAAGCTTGGTGCCACTTGGGTGAATGTGTGTGTGAGGCACACAGGTGTCGGTGGTCCCCCCCCCCAACACGACAGCCTACGTCTCCCTGCTCTCGCTGTGGTGACGATGGCGCGCCCTGCGTCCCACGGCGCTGCCGAGGCATCGAGTCAGCAGTGCCCACGCAACGTCGGTCCAATGCTGCACGGACACGGAGCCTAACATTCACGCGGTCGCTCACCTTTAAACCTACCACTGAGACGGGATTTCATTAGCCTAATATATGGCCGAAGCTGTTGACGAGGTACCCAACGATTCTAATATTAATCTGAATGTTCCAACACCCTTTGCAGCTATTTAGGATCATTGATTGCATATAATATGAGAGCAATTGACGGAGATGGAAAGAAAGCAAGCGAGCAAGGGACGGGATTTGGACAGATGTTCTCCCACATCTGGGCGGAGCAAACTGGGAATTCTGAGCAGCTGTGCCACTGCACAATCACACTTGCCTACAAGGCCTCACTGCCTTAAACCCATGATGGATGCCCTTATCCTCTCCTGTCACAGCTTCAAAACACAGTTTCGGTGTGCTGTGTCGTCTCGCCTCACCCGCCACATGGGAACGCACCATATAGACTCATGAGCTGCGTTAAACGTTAACGAGTTGATCGACGACAGCCTTTGTTGTTTACCTCCAACGCTCACCTAGCAGGTGGCAAGCGCTCCGGGTTAAAGTGGGGAGTAAACATTTGGCGTTGGATTGAAGGCTATCAAAGAGGGACCTCTACGTGTATACCCCCAACAAAACACACCAAAACCAATGTCCTGACAGCGTCGGCTCGGATTTCTCCTCTCGCTGAAAAAAACGCTGTGTGCCGCCGCTTTGACTGCAAGGTGACAGCCGGTGGCGTGCCGCTGTGGAAACTCCACACCATCACCCCGAACGCTGAGAGCAGGCTGCCACCGAGGCGGCCCCCCTGGGGGGGGGGGGGGGGGGGCAGACCTCTGACCTCTGTGGGGAAAGCAGAGGTCGAGGAGCAGAACCCCCGGGAGCGGACCCGTACCGTTGGGCGGGGCGTAGTCGTCCGAGTCCGTGTCGCTCTCGCTGCTGTCCTCCACCAGGAAGCTGGGGTAGTTCCACGACATGCACACGATGCCGTCCGACTCGTGCAGCAGGATGTGCGCCAGCATGCGGCCGTGGCAGTCCATCACGATCACCTGGCCGTCCGCCGTGCCGAACAGCACCTGGGGAGGGGAGGGCGGCGCGCCGTTCACGCACTTAGTACACTTTGTATGTCAGGGGGAAACACAAAGAACACCGACAAAAAACCGAACCCACACGCGCCACACTGGCAGCACCAAATAATCCGTTCACAGGCAACCGGGTAAAAAAAAAAAAAAAACAACAAGGAAGGGAATGAAAGGGCCCTGACAAATGACTGATTGCAGACAGAGCTGTGACATCCAGAGCCGACAGCAAACCAGCACGAACGAGTGTGCAGCTTGTCACTCACGACAACCCTCCCCCCCCCCCCAGGGGCCGTCTAGCACCCTTGACAAGGAGACAAACAACCAGTGGGGGAAAAAAAGGCGTCTACATTTTTTTTTTTTTTTGCAAAGCAAACAGCAAGCGGGGTGCTGCTGTGCTACCTGCTGGTCGTCCGGGGTCCAGATGCCACAGGAGATCTGGCTCTCCAGGTTGATCTCAGAGGACCAGTGCCTCTGGCCGCTGACCGAGCCCACCAGGACGAAGCCGTCCCGGTAGGAGATCAGAGCCTGGGCGCCGTCGTGGGACCAGGTGAAGTCGCTCACCTGCAAACCACAAGAACAAAATGAAAAAAGGTATAAAAGGAACACTTTTTTTACTTTTGCATTCTGCGCCGCTTCCGTTTTTCTTCTGACAAATGTACTTATTGTAAGTCACTTTGGACAAAAGCGTCTTGCTAAGTGCCGTAAATGTAAAGGTCTCACCTGAGCTCCGCGGTCGTTGACCAGCTCCACGGACCAGCGGCCCTCGTACTGGATCCACACGAAGATGCCCCCGTCGGTGTCACAGGTGGCCAGCTTCTGGAAGGGCTCATTCCACCGCACCAGAACCACCTGCAGCCACCACACGGAACACAGGAGCAGGACGAGATTAGAATTGAGCCATCGGATCAATTGTTATCTGGCGTGAGAACACAAAGTCAAAGCTATTTCAACCTATTTCCTATTTTTAGGCGTTCCGTGTCAGAACGTCAACATGTTAAAAGTCTGAAGCTTTGAACACGCAATGCTGCCGTTCCGACAATCCAGTGAACTAAATTAAGCAGCGGAGCCGAAAGAAAAAAGTTCCATCTTTAAGTGGGTTAGCCTAATTTTTTAAGTTACGAAAGAGATGCTGTGCTGATATTATAAAATATTGAGGCCCTTTCAGGAGCCGGTGTAGGAAGTACATATAAGATTGCTTCAACCCTGCGCAGAGAAAGTGGATCAGTCGTACCTTTGTGTTCTGATAATTAGCCCCGGGGCGAACTCTCAGAACACTGAGCACACCTTGACCCTCTCGTCCCGGAATCTCACTTGAGCTCCTTGAAGGAACGTCATCGGGCCGTCGCCATGGTACTCAAAACAGACCATCTCTTCCTCCTTGAAATCCGCTTCCTCCTCTGATGAGGGCGCTGCTGTGGGCCACGACAGGCCACGCCACACCCATGCGGCGACGCGGATTTTCTGTCTCAGATTTTTTTTACAAGAGAATACCGAACTGAAAATAAATGCGTTTTTTTAAGCCGGTTTTATGGAAAGTATGTGCCACGGTAAAGCGGTGCGGTCGCTCGTTGCAGAGGAAGGGAGTGAAAAGTGCAAGAGACAAACGACGTTTCCATTCACACTGTTGGCCGCGCCGGGTCCGTACCGTGCCGAGGCCAGCCGGACCCCCCCCTCCACGACGACAGCCCTCCCTGGACCAAGACCTGTGCGTTCTTCACTCAGCATGTGATTGGTGCGTTCCTATAACTATAATGCCTTATTAAAAAGCTTAATGACGGTTTAGATTGAAGCGCACCGTGTGATTTCGGCGTGACGATATTTGCTGGCAAAACTAAATTGCTCATTGAAATAGGGCAGATTGTGTAAACAAATGTACACGGCTGTCAAGGAGCGATTGGGGGGGGGGGGGAATACCGAATGTCAAACTAAATGAATCATCGTCGATATCATCGTGTGTTTTCCATCTGAAACAAACCCATGATATCAAACTTCTCATTAAATTGAAACACATCATTCAAATGTTACAGTAGGCTATAATACAAAACCAAATCGGCTGAAAAAACGAATGTGTCCGTGGTAAAAGTTGTGTCATCGACTCGAGACCAGCGTGTCATCAGGTGGACACACCGTCGAGCACGGTTGTAATGGAGAGGCAAACCCCAGCCGCGCCGGGCTGCTGTGCCCAGACCAGACCAGTCAAGCCGGGTCGGCGTGGTACAGCGGGGTAGAGTGGGTAGAGCGGGTGGACAGAGCGGGTCGTCCACTGACCGTAGGGTCGGCGGTTCGATCCCCTTGATCCCCCTCCTCCCAACTGTCCACATGTCACACCCTACAAATGTACTGATTGTAAGTCGCTTTGGACAAAGGCGTCCGCTAAATGCTCCCTTTACCCTTTAAGAAGCAGAGAAGAAGGAGATGGAATAAATGGACAGAGAGGCTGAGCGGCAAAATAGATGAGAGTTTAAAAGACTGGGCTGGACGTGTCGAGGCCCCAGGTGAATGGGTGCCATCGTCCAGATGTATATCAGCCGTGGGTTTTGTTCGGCTCAGCCGCCCCTGGTGGTTCAGACGCATACCGTTATTTCCCAACCGAGTCTTTAGCAGCTCCCATCGCTGTGTCTTTGTTTTGTCAACCCAGGTGAACGCATGTGAGCTGCCCTGGGGAGGTAGCCGTCTCCAATAGTGCCCACAAACAAAACAAATGCCCACATTTTGATTCGGTGGTTATTCAACACTGCGCATGCTCAGATTTAACAGACTGGGGAGTAGCGTGAAGAATGAAGAGCAAAATTTCACTAAGTCGGAAAAATGTTGGAAAAAAATTGGAACGCAGCAAAAGCATCGTTTCAGAACACGCATACGCCGTGAGAGGGGGGAGGGCTGAATGAAGACCATGGCTGATTTACATCTGGACACAAACATGTCAACAATTACAGTTTTTAAAACAAACCCACCAAATCCTTTTAAGTATTGTAGTTATGCAACGTTACCAAAATGGGTGCGAGCGGTGACAAGCAGTGAGTCAGACGGATGGCTCTTCGTTCTGGCCCCGAGGCCACTACAGAAGGTAACACGCGCCAGGTGTGCGTCATCAAACCACTTTCCTCCACGGTAAAAAACAGGCCAGCTCTCCCTCGCGCCTTCAGATGCATTTTAGACTTCACAGCTCACACATCCATTGATGTTGCGAGGACCAGTCTCCCTCTGTTCAGCCTCCTCGTCTCAGACACACTTTTCTCCTTCTGTCTTGCGTGTCTGCCTGCTGATCTGTGGCATGATTCAGCCCGTTCCCGGAGGAATATTCCAGGCCTGGGAGAGCAGCGTTCCTCACCTTGGGAGCGATACTCGCGCGCGCGCGCACACGCACACGCACGCGCACGCACACGCACACGCACACGCACACACACGGTTTTCTGAAGTGGGCAAGGCTTACACTTAAATGTGTGCATTCCCAACAGATCTGTGGCTAAGAAATGTTGGGACAAACAAACCAGCACTTTTGCTCTTTTCTCCCTAGCAACCAGCCCCGCACCGCACGGCCCCACAGCGTGTACTGAAGGCCCAGGTCGAGCCGGCAAGCCGAGGTTATTGCTTTGGTTCGACGATCTTCCTGGGGAACAGTTACATGAGGCATGGTAACGCTTTTTGATTCACCGGTTTTGAAATGGATGCAATGATACCATTTTTGGATTAGTGTTCTGGACTCCATTTCAACTGTAACTAGGTCATTACCAGAATCTAGACAGATCCGATGAAACATGCAGATTGTAAAAGGATAACGATGCTGTCCACCGCCAAGACATTTATTCAGTGGATATTGATGATATATTGATGTTTGTGTTTAATGAGTGTGGAAAGGCAGTGGTCTGTACGAATACCTGACCCTGTGTCTAAACCGGCAGGTTGTTTGATAGATGTCTGGAATGTGGACGGCCCAAACGGACAACTGCACTGCACTACACAAGACGGCTACGTTACTGTCAAAAAGTGGGCTTTCTCCAACATGCAGTATATTATCGTATATTCATAAATGTAATGTGATTTTCACATCCAATTAACTGAACACATGAGCATTGTGTTTCTTTTCCCACTCATGTTTGTATGTGCACGTGCCAACCTGCCAGGATAGAGGTGAAAGAACAATCCGTGTGTGTGTGTGCGTGTGCATGTGTGACATGTGTAGGCCGGTGCTGTGGAGGGATTAGTTGGCATGATCAGGTGGGCCCAGCGGGACAGCTGAGCTGCTCACTGTGACGCAGCAATGTAGCGGATCACACATCACATGTAGCCAGAGAGCATAACACCATGACTCTGTGTGTGTGTGTGTGTGTCTGTGTCTGTGTCTGTGTGTGTGTGTGTGTGTGTGTATTGTGGGTTCTACATCGCTGGAAAGGCCACTGGCGTAGACACACACACACCAACCCAGTATATGTGAAATACATACCAAAATATTGATTACTCACTGATA
>OMKI01018283.1:1357-11818 GCA_900302315.1 Phycis blennoides | reverse complement strand
TTACTTTTCTTTCAATTTCTCCCCTCCCCTTTCTCTCTTCTTTTTTCATTTGCCTCCACCACCACCCCCCACCACCACCCCCCCCCCCCCCCCCCCCCCCCCCCCCCCCCCCCCCCCCCCCCCCCCCCCCCCCCCCCCCCCCCTCCACCCCCCCCCCCCTCCCTCCCTCCCCTGCCAGGTGGGCTCGGAGATGGCCACGTCGGGCAAGGCGGTGAGCGTGTTCTTCGAGGAGAAGCTCCAGGAGGTCTACCCGGGCCAGAGTTTCCCCGAGACACCCGAGCCAGAGTTCCCTGACGGAGGCGGAGGAGAGCCGCAGCAGCAGCAGCAGAAGGAGCAGCAGCAGAAGGACGAAGAGGAGAAGGAGGAGGAGGCCACAGACGACTCTGAGGACGACTTCATCCAGCCCAGGCGCAAGAGGCTAAAATTGGACGAGAAGACGCTGCACATCAAGTGAGGACCCCCCCCCGAGACGGGCCGGATGGGACGGGCCCGGCTCTCGTGTGCACCCCCCCTGTGGATTCGGGGCGCCCAATGAGACGGAGCAGCAGTCGTGGTCGTTTTATTTTTTTTTTCCTCGGGTTTTGTACGGGCTGTGAAGGACTTCTCTCTTCAGACGTGGGACAAAGATGACTGTACAAACGTGGAACTTTGGAGAACATGGGGGAAACCGGAACGGTTCCCCCTTCCTGATCTCAGACGCTCACACATCGCGCTTGTACAGATATCGTTAAAGTAGTATTTTGTTTTTGCGGTAGTGAAAATTACTGGAGTTTTGTTTTTCTATCATTATTATTATTATTATTATATTTGATTGGTTTGTGAGATTTTTCTTTCTAAACCATTTGAAAATGTCCATCCCCAGATTGTAATGTATTATAACTCTACTTTGACATGAAACGTATCAAGTGTTTGTATGACATTTTGTTGAGGGGTTGTGTAAATAAGAGATTATAGCCCAACTGAAGGTATTCCTCTGGATATTTGAGTGCATCGTCAATAAAAAAAAACTCTTCTTGGAATATACCCATAAAAACGTTGCCTGTGGTTTTTAATTTGAACCAGAGTTAACAGGTTGACCAGAAAATGTATTTCTTAATGTCACTAATATCAGACTGTGTGTGTGTGTGTGTGTTATTCTTAAAACATTAATGTCCTCATGTCGCATGGGACTTATTTCTTCTATCTCAGTCCTCCACTTCCTTGCTCAATGTTTTAAAGCAGAAATGTTCCAGAGATCCAGGGACCGAAGGGGTTCATCGAAGCTGAGATGAAGTTATCACACTGTTTGACCACCATTACCGAAAAGGGACGAGTTGAAGGGCACAGCTTCAGTTCAAAGCGGCGCAGTATCAGAACTAATTAATTATTATTGTTATTAACTAACTAATGCCCTAATGGGATGAAGGCTGAAGCGGCAGAAGCGCATTTTTGCGCCGAGTTGGCAGTTAGCGGCCGGTCGTCATGTGACGCTGCGTCTTTATCAGGAGGACGGAGGTGAGCTGATCCAAACGAACCATTACGCACATTGTGCTTCTCTCTGAACTATTAGGGGCTAAGAAATAAGTAATCAGTCTCAAGAGGTATGTGTCGCTACTTTGTCGTTATCGAAACTCACATTTGCATGACGTTTCCTGTTTCAAAAGGATTAAAAATCCATTATGAGGCACATTTGCATACAAACCAGTGCTGATATCCGAAAGTTCATCGCTCTGCGAGCTGGACAACCCCAGACCAGGCTTGTTACGCGGACGGAGGGACTTTATAAATATTCTTCTCAGCGAGATGTAAGAATGCGAAGCCCGCAAATGAATGGGGGACCTCATGTCAAAGGAGACATCCCAGCACTAATAACTGAATAACTGCACTGAGAGTTAAGGCAATCTTAACAAGTGTTCTTAATATGTGATATCAGCATGTCAAAATGCGGACAGTGCACGTACATTTGCATTAGACGGCCCCGATTGCATAAAAAAAAACACTTAAGAAAGGGGGGACGCTATGGTCATATTTAAACTGACCGGATCATCTGTAGATAATCAGATACATTAACGTGATTAATGGGCCGTTTAATCGTTTTCTTTCTACTGGTTCCAAAAATGTATGCATGTGCCGCGCCCCCTTTAGTGGCGTCACAGCCCAACTACCAATCAACGCTCTCGAACAAAATTGTTTACAGGCGGCGTTGCCGCAGCTTCTTCGCCTCAGTAGCCGGACGGAGACGTTACTGCCCTCCAAAGTCCGTCAACAACACTAACTGCAAAGCAGCCAGGTAGGTTGGTTACCTTGTGTCCGGTTCTATCCCCCGTGGTGTGTGTTTTGCGCTTGGGCTCCCCGTCGAAACCCGAACTGGACGCGGTGTTGTTGGTTAGCCTGCGGGCTAACACGCTCTCCGTGCGGCACTGCTGTTTTGTTTACCTCGGAGGGATTTAACCCGTTTCCGCTCACAGCTGTGTGGACGTTTCCCGGGAACGTTTTCCTAGACTTGAACTTCTCGTTTGTTATATTCTAAAGCAGTGTGTTACACGAAAGGAATCCCATCCGTTCAGTTTTCAGGCGTCCAAGCGTTTTGTAACTCTCGTTTACCAAACCTTGACCTCTTATGCTAACCGTTGCTGTCTTTTACTGAACCTGGATCTCGTATTCCAAACCTTGATCTCATTGACTAACTCTTCATCTCGTGTACTAACCCTTGATCTCGCGTACTAACCCTTCATCTTGTGTACTAACCCTTCATTTTGTGTACTAACCCTTCGTCTCGTGTATTAACCCTTGATATCATTTACTAACCCTTGATCTATGTACTAACCCATCATCTCGTTTACCAACATTTGATCTAGTGTACTAACCCTTGATCTTGTGTACTAACCCTTGATGCTTTGTCATCACGCAGACTAAAGCTGTGATAGTCCACAGGAAGTAATGCTGCTCTCTCATCAGAACATGCAGAGCACAGGAGTCCTCACCCGGGGGACGTTCGGCTGGGCGACCGAGGACAGCAACTTCTCCACAATTTGTCCCAATGGCTCTGAGTGGGTTTGGAGTGGACTGGGGGAGTGTGCGCAGGATGGAAGGGACATGGCCAGTGTGTTCCTGGGCCTTTTCTCCATCGCCTGTTTCATGGTGTCTTCCATGCCGTAAGTGTTTGCTCTGCACTGACCGGGCTGTGTACGTTTTGTTTTTATTCCCTTCAGTGTTATCCCGGTGTTTTTAGCCCTGATCACCAGTGTTTCCACCCATGAGGTGCAGGTCGTTTGAGTGTGCTTGTGTCTCTGACCGCAGGCAGTACTACAGCTCTTGTAAAACGGGCAACATGGACCAGGCGCTCTCCATCTGGTTCCTGCTGCTGTGGTTGGGTGGGGACACCTGTAACCTCGTGGGGTCCTTCCTCGCCGACCAGCTGCCCCTTCAGGTGGGTGCAGCGGTCGTTCATTTGATTTGGTTTTCGATTCTGCCAACCGCCGTTTCAACCAAGTCGTCTTCTCTCCCCCGACGGTAGACCTACACGGCTGTCTACTACGCCCTGGCCGACCTGATTATGGTCGGGCTGTACGTCTACTACATGTTGAAGAACCGGACACGTGAGGGTGAGGATCTGGTTTTGACTCCGCCTCCAATGAATGGACAAACCGAGTCCGGTGGGGAAAGAGAAACCAGGGACATTGATCACATCATGGTGATGGGGATGAGGATGTTCTAAGACTTTCTTGGGAAGTTTGCTAACACCCACTGGCAAGTATAAGGCTCAGCGTAACCGTGGCGATGTACACATTTCAGGCTGCCGCTATAGTCAACAAAATGAATTATCCTTGAACATAACCTGAATGTCTCCATCATCTAGGTATGTTCATATATTCAAGTTTGGAGAATAGAATAGAACAGAAAATACTACTTCTTGCACGCAAAAGGTAGACATTTGTCTTTGCTCGCACGTGCAGAAGTCAGCCACCAAAACAGATAAGTGTACATTAAAAACACAACGTATCACATCCAGATTGGACACTATATAATATATTGCATACTGCATTCCAAGGTGGCCATGTTGGTGACTTTGTCGGGGAAACCTTCTAGCGTCTTTGGGAACCATGACGACACAATGCATTATGTTTAGTTCTGCTATCCATTTCACCGCCCAGGTCTCATTTAGAATAGTTTAGTTGTCATGGATTCTAGAAGGTTTCCCCACCCGACTGACACCCGACAATGTGCCCACCAGGTGAACAGTACAGATGATTTTCTACAGTCACTGGGTTGCATGCTGGTTATCAGATAAAGATGTTTTTGAGTAGATACAGATGAGCAAAGGTCTGACCTTTCCCAGACCCTGTCTTTAATGCACTATTTCACTTCCTCCTCGTGACCTTTGGTACAGTCGTCAGACCAGACACACTGCTTGCTGCATTGTCCCTGTAGGTCATTAATCTTCCACTAGAGTCAGCACAAGACGGAGTACTAAACGTCATCATCACTGCCAGATGAAAGCAATCGACCCTCTATGAAAAATCACAATCTCAGCCAATCGGACAGTAATAACCACTCTCACCCCAGAGTTGCACTATTCAGTAATTTAGGAGACCCTTATCCAAAAGCACTGGTGTTGAATGCGGTTGAGGCATCTTGCATAAGGATGCTGAATGCCCCAGGATGTCGGCCACTGGGGATCGAACCCAGAACCTTTGGGCCTGAGGTGGAACACCCTATCCACTACCCTGCCCAGGTTGGGTCCCTGTTGTGCATTTTGTCTTCAGTGGTGAACTTAAGTGAAGTTCATAAACTTTTTTTTTTTTTTTTTTCCAACACCTCCCCAGCTAGCAGGGTGCTGAACGTTGTGGGCGTGGCCTGTGTCCTGGGCCTGGTGGGACACCTTGGCCCCCTCCCCAGCTCAGCGCGGCATCAGGGGACTCTGCCCGACGGGTTCAAAGGTCGCGCCTTGTTGTGGACGTCTGAGTCTCCTGGGATTCAGGTGAGACGTCTCGATGGGATCAATACAGGTCTTTGACAGTTTGAATCGGCCATGACGCTGTTCTTGTTTTTGTTTAGGACCGTAAATCAATGCGCTGGTCGGCGTCTGTTCATTTACATTTGTGTTTTCGGATGTCAGCGCAAACAACCCACAACCCGTGCTTGTCAAACGTGATCCTTAGAAAACATGAATACGTTCCTGAGATGAATGCATTACATTACATTGCATCAGTTTCATCCTTCCTTTATCTCAGAAACATGGCACGCTTGTGTTTGTCATACGGTATCAAAACGAAATCCCTTTGAGGCCACACATGCCCCTGTTGGTAGACAAAAAGGGGCCCGCCAATTATAGACAACCATGTTGTCATTTTTCAGGTTTCTTTCTTCTGGGTACCCTGTTTGTGTTTTGACATCGAGGACCGCATGTTTATTCAGTCATGAACAATACCTCGCAGAATCTTTCACTTTTCCAAAGACAAGATATTGCAGCCATGTCCGTGGACTCCGTGTCATTGTATTTTATGGGATGGCTTTGCTGCCCTGGCATGTGGCCTTTGTGTCGACTACGACTACGATGACTACGATGAAAATATTCCAGGGCTGGTATATTCTGGGCTATTTTCTTCTATACGAGACTTCTGCTTCAAACAGGAGTTGTGGAAAAGACCATTGGTCCATTTCGGAGACCACGAATCCCGGACCCATGACGTCTATTGTCCAACTGTTGCGGAAGGTTTTTCCGCGGGAACACAGTGGATGTCACGGATTGAGATTGTTTCACAGCATCCACATGAAGTCGCACTCTCTTCTATTAGAAAATAGCCAAACTTTATGGGTCCCTTGAGGTTGTTTGTGAATGCACATTGTGTTGCCTGAGCGGGACTGTAACTCTCTCCACTGTCACGGTTGAAGGCCTTCACCACCAAGGAGATCATTGGCTTCTCCATCGGCTCCATCTCCTCCCTGCTCTACCTCTGCTCCAGACTGCCCCAGATATACACCAACGTGAGTCCAGCACAGACACACCAACAGGACATGTCTGCGTTGGTGAAACCACGAATCGAACCAGAAACACTATTTACAATGATCACCATGCGTGGGGTGTTTTTTTTGTTTTTGTTTGGTACAGTTAAACTTGACCCAGTTTGACACATTTGATGTATATTTGTTGTCATGGTTACTTGTCAAGAATAACAACTCCCAAAAAAGCACATTCATGCCATTTTGTCATTTGTCACATTTTAGTCATTTTGCAGCTGTTTTTGGATCCAATGGGTCTTGCGAAATTGGTGGAGTAGCTACAAAGTGTACAATTGCCACTTGTACCCCCCCCCCCCCCCCCTCCCTACCGCAGTACAAAAGGAAGTCAACAGAGGGCGTGTCATACTTCCTGTTTGCGCTGGTCATCCTGGGCAACACCACGTACGGTCTGAGCGTGCTCCTGAAGAACCCCACCCACGGGCAGGGCGAGGGCAGCTACATCATACACCACCTTCCCTGGCTGGTGGGCAGCCTGGGGACCCTCACCCTCGACCTCTGTGTATCCTTCGCCCACGTGGCTGGCTGATTCTCATGGCTGCTTCATGCTTATTAATATTGTTATTATTGTGGACCCTGATGGAAATAGACTGGTGGGGAGGGGGGGGCTATTATAGAATGCACCGTGGGAGTGGTGTTGAGCTTACTGTGAATGTGAACATTACTATGGGCGGCCGGATGGTCTTCTAGTGGCTAAGGTGTTCAGCCCAGAGGCTCTGGGTTCAAACTTCTACTGGCTCCTTAGTATAAATAGATTGATAATGAGAGGTAACATTAACACACCACCCAAACCGACCCTTGGTTTTGCGCCCGGTTAGCATTTGAGTGGCTAGTATGCCGGAGCTATTGCCCAAGCTAAGCTACAAAGCCCGTCTCGTGCCTGTGTGGAATCTAAAGCCATTGGCTAACGGGCAAGTGGCCAGGTCTATGCTAGCTACTAGCTTGCTGCGAGGGCAGCTCCTCAGGTTGCTAAATGGTTTAGTCTGTTTCTCGACTCAAACGAAAGGGTGTTCCTCCTTGACCGCGTCCGTCCAGATCACGCTGCAGTTCATCGTTTACCGGCCCAGGTACACGTCCGCTCTCCAGGACGAGATCAGCCCTCTCCTGGGCACCGCAGGGAAGTATGCACCGTAGGTCCCGGACCAAGCCAAGCCCAAGGCCTCAAGCCAGTTCGCGTTGCAGGTGGATCGGGCCTGTCTGTGCAATTTTACCCAAGATCTTTTTGTTGTTGTTTTAAAACCTTTTGTTATTTTGACCTCAACATGCTCCACGCTGGGCTGTGTTTTACTGCTAATCGCTCTTAATTTTCTTGTTTTAAAGAGATGAACAGACCAACACACGCGAGCGAGTGTTCGTGAACCCTCCATTTCACGGACACTTTTTAACGCTCTGCTCTCCTCGAGACAGAGATGTTAGTTTTATTTCATTTTTTTATGTTTTTAAATCATATGTGTAAGTATTGCAGAAATGTTCAAATCGGTTCACGTGAAACCAGCCAAACCAACGTTGAGAACTTTTTGGTTTATTAACGATGAAAGGATGACAAAAGAAATCTTTTTTTTTTTCCTAATGTTTGTTGGCTTTTTTCACATGTTGATGATGTAAATTGTTTTGTTTCAAAAAAAATCTGACCTCACTGTATTTTTTTTTTGTGTGTTCCTATACAGTGTTTACATGACGCAGTAAAATAATGGTGTGCGTTTTATTTGTTCACAAGGCACTTTGTTTGGTTTCCTTACCCTTTCCCCCTCACAGTCGGTGGGTTAATTCATCTCGGAACGTGACAACTGTTCTCCACGCACCATGTCGAATACGTTCAAGTGGTCAGTTTTATTGCAGCAAAACATTAAAACCAACATGAGTCAACAACCAGATTGTTTCGCTCCGTTCCTTCTGGGTTTATCACCATGTGGAAACCGAAACCGGCGAGTCAGTCTGCGGCAACGCGTTGAACTCAACTCTTAGCCTCATTTAGTCGTGTTGCAGTTTCTTTATCTGAGAGCTGACAATGACACAAAAAAACACATTGCCCTGTCAGCAAAGGGCCAAGGTCTATTCCTGGTCTTGACTCTCCCCCCCTCTCGCTCTGACCTGTCACTTGACCCCCAGGAGTCGCGTGTAGGCCCCTCCATCACAGCCACTTCCTGGAAGGCTGCTGTGGCGGCCATGTTGTTTTTCTTCATTACTCACAACCTGACATCGAGTTGACATGGCCCCTGGCCATCCCTACCTCCCTTTTGTGTGTGTCTCTCTGACACGCACACACACGTTCCTACTTAAAACCCATATCTGCACGCACACAAACGGGGATGAGTAGCGTTTAGGGTAATCTTTCTCGGTTGTGAAACAGTGGCAGAGACGTTAGCCAGGGGAGGTGGGGGTAGCCAGCGATAGCTAGCGACCCCCATGCTAACGACGGGTCATCCATCAGCCCGGGGAACGAAGAAGAAGAAGAGGCTGTTTATAAACACACGGTGCCGAGAATGTCCTAACGAGGCGGCTCCAGCGCGGCCGGGCTCGGGGCCGATACGGCCGCATTCCTGCATGGAGGCGTCTCTCGCTTCGGCTAATGCTAACGCTAACGCCCCCTTATCGACCCACGGTGATTAGGCGCTACAGGCTGATGAGGCGCGGCCGCGTCTCTGGGTCTGCCGGCGCCTCAAGTATTTTAGGCAAGCATTGATTTTTTTGGGGTGATGTATAGGCCTATCGGTGTTAAGTATTTATCTCGCGGCATATTCGGTGTAGTTTTGAGAATTAAAGGATGACTCGCCCCTATGAACAAAACGAGCCGTTTGTGTTTTGTTTAAGTGACTTTTAATTTGAAGACGAACCAAAAATGTGATATAAAAATGGAACATTTTAGATAAATAAATAAATTCATTAATTAATAAAAAAAAATTACACGCAGAGATAATGGTAATAATGATGCAGTGACACCGAATGTGTCCATGATTGACAAATTCAATTAGAAGACATCCCACTCTCAACAATTTACATTGTGTGTGTTCCTGTGTGTTTGTGTGTGAGTGTGTCTGTCTGTCTGTCTGTGTGTTTGTGCACGCGCGTGCGTATGGGAAGTTGAGTGTGTGAGGATGGAGGTCGGATCATAGTCAACATTGCAAAATGCTGGTGGTGGACAAACGAAGAAGACTGTTGGTCGACCAGCACAGAGCACAGCACAGCACGCCACCAGCATCCGAACCGGTAAGGCTATTCCCTTCTTCCGCTAACACTGCTCACAGGCATCAGTGTGATTGTGAGCATCTCTACTTATTTACCCAAGCTTATGTCCCCAGTCAGTTTGTAAATGTTTGGATGATTCTTTTCCACATCCTCAACATACCTCCAATACCTCCAACCATATACAGGTGGATGTACTGTTGTGGTGTTCATTCCTTTACTCCGCCTCCAGGCTGAATGATACATTGAGATGTCTACTACTAACCCTTACTTGGAGTACGTTGTTTGTTGTTGAGTGATGATAACTACCAATTAGTTTTTTTAATTAAGGCTTTAAAAAAAACCTTTAATCTTAAAATTGGCCTAATTTCTGCCAAGCACTGAGCCAGTGAGTTGGAGTGCATGGTGAAATCCATCAGTAGGGATGTGGTAATCGCACCAGATTATAATCACTAGCCTTGTACGACAAATAACCCACAATACTAGTTTGTAGCATTTAAATCACTTGAACACAAACACAAACTCTTTGTTATGGTTCCTAACATAGCAAACATTTTAAATGGTTTCATTTTCCAATAGTAGAAAACCTTGCTGAACTAAATCCAATAGGTAAAAGTTGGCCCTTGATTTTTGATAAAAGTGCATTCCTGACGCACACACGCACACACACACGCACACACACACACACACACACACACACACACACACACACACACACACACACTAGACTTGTGTGTTTGCCATGGACTTTGCCCACAAATCATGTGTGCTGAACGGCTGCTTTAATCTCAGCACCCGTTTTAAGGTCGATAAACACAAGCTTTGGGGGTCTGGCCGTCCACTATAAGCTCTTTGGTAGAAGGAAGAAGTTATCGTGGTGAACTCTGTTTCCCAGGGCTGGCGCTAACAAGGGATGCCACCTTACTGTCTAAAATTAATTCAGGACATTCAATCACTAAAATGATACTACATACACTAGAATAATGTAAATGATTTAACCTATTGTTTTGAGTGCATATGTATTTGTGAGTCTGTGAGTAAACTTTCATTGTTAACCGTTTGCTAAGACACGGATTTAGTGTTTAAACCCATGATTGGTCCTTTGTTATGTTATGTTATTTAATTGTGTCTCCTCCTATTAGGCAGCATGTTTAAAATGCAACTATACAACAGTCCAATAATGCATGGAAAGGCCAAGACCAAAATAGTATTCCTTTTTTTTCAGGACAGCCAAAATTCCAGGAAAAGCCTGAATGTGCGGGCTTCCCTTACTCCGAC
>OMKI01018253.1:18703-34545 GCA_900302315.1 Phycis blennoides | reverse complement strand
GGACTGACCGATGGCCAACACCGAAGAGAGCGGTGCGCGGCTGCAGGGTGACGCAAAATAGTTTGCAAGCGGAACAGAATGCTCGCCCTGAAAGGTCGGGGATATTGAATGGAAGCATTGGAAGTCTGCCTGTCTGTACGTCATCGTATCTGTATATCTGCGTCTGTCTTTCTCCATCTGCCTGCATGTTTATGTCCATGTCACGGTGTCTGTATGCATGTATACATCTGAGTGAGTGAGTGAGTGAGTGAGTGAGTGAGTGAGTCAGTGAGTCAGTCAGTCAGTCAGTCAGTCAGTCAGTCAGTCAGTCTGTCTGTCTGTCTACTCCTCAGGCCCCGTGTGGTCTTACCGCGCGGCAGAAGAGCCCACACCCTGGGCAGCACTGGTGCTTCACCATGCCTGCCCGGTGGTCCTCACACAGAACCAGCAGGTGGACCACGTTGGACGGACGCATCATTTCCTGTTTCAGGACCCGCCGCTGGCACAGACTCACCTGCGCAGGTCAGGAGACAGGAAGTGAAAACATCGGGGGTCAAATGTGGTTCAAAATCAGAAAGAGTTAAAAAAAAAAAAAAGCCCTTACATCGTAAAAGATGACAAGATCTGAGAAGATGAAATACATGAAAAACACTAAACATCCATCTCTCCTCAAGTAGGACTCGATTAGCAACATGTATTAAAAATTCAAAAGAAATCAAAATCTCCTGGTCCTATGCGAGTGCCTTGCTCGGCAGCACAAGCAGGACAATCCACGCATCAGCAGTAAATGTCGTGTCAGACATCGTTTCCTATTAATCCGTTTTTTTTTGCGTTGTCTCCTACCATCCCGTCGCAGCTCTCCATGGCCATGCAGGTCTGGTCCCCCGCGGAGGTCCCCTCTCCGCTGGTGGGGGTTTCCATCCGACAGCAGCACAGGGGCAGCTCCTCTGCCAGGTCCGTCCCCCCCAGGTCCGCGTCCACTGATAAAACACACAACAGGCCGGCTCTGGGTTCTCCAGCTTCTCTCTTCTCTTCACAGAAACAATGTGGGGGCTGGAGCCCGGAAGCCATCGGAGCATCCTCGACACCAACCCATCATTGTGGCACTACCGTTAAGACAGATGGGTGGAGCTACCTGAGATGAGGGGGAGGGGTTTATCACCTGTGAGCTGGGGGGAGAGGAGCTCCTCCTGGGCCTTCAGGTCCAGAGAGTCCAAAGCCAGTTCTGTGTACTCGATGCTCCGGGGCTCCTCTGTGTCCACCTCCTGTCCCAGGGGGCTGGGGGGTCCTGGGGTGAGAGTGCTGGCCGGGTCCCCATCCACGCTCTCGCCGTCCGGGAGCAAGCTGGTGTCTGTCGCCGTATCCTCCTCTTCCTCCTCCTCCCCCTCTTCGTCTTTCTACGTCAGGGAGAGAAGGTATCAACACTGTCGTATAGACCTTCATACAACATGAACATTAACGTCTAATTATGAAGTCCTCCATGTTGAAGAATCTAACTTGATATTTCTTGTTTCAAACTATAGTATTTCAAGGTTCTAAGGATAATAGTTCTGGGTTCAAATTGCAGTGTGGACTCTGGTACTAAACAGAGGAAAGGTTTTGGACCAACCTTCTCCGGCTGCTTCAGAACCCGGGTCTTCTTCTTGGGCACCAGGTTGTACATCCCCATCTTCCTTTTCTTCCTCCTCACTGCTTCACAACAACAACAGTCTCAGACTCACTAACATACACAACCACAGAGTCTCAGACTCACTAACACACACAACCACAGACAGTCTCAGACTCATTAACACACACAACCACAGACAGGCATCAACAGACTCACGACCATACACAACCACAGACAGTCATCAACAGACTCCCTAACACACACAACCACAGACCACAGACTAACCATCATTAGGTACCAAACCACAGACTCAGAACAACAATCACGGTCAGGGTAAAACATAGTCACTGTGGTACCACGACGGCTGGAGACAAAGCCCAGAGGACAACAGATGCAATTGTTCACATTGGATTGTTGACCAATTGCAGGTAGCACTGTACTGGGGAGCGTGTGGCAGAGTGCGAGTAGTTCTGTGCTTCAGAAAGAAGGACAATGCGGTGCTTCGAGTTGGTGGCACATTTTCTTTTGTCTGCAAGAACACATCGATCGGGCTCATCGAACGGGCTCCGTCGGGGGCTCGACTACCGCAGAAACAGAAAAGATCTCAGAAATTGCATGTTGTTTTGTTTAGTTGGACAGAGAAGTTCAGATCCAGCTAACCTGACTGAGTCTTGCTGCTGGAGGTCTGGTCCATGGCCTTCTGGTTCTGTTTCACAGAGGAGGCATGGGCCGACAGCTTGTCTCTGTTCTGACTCAGAGAGAGAGAGAGAGAGACAGAGACAGAGAGAAAGACAGAGACACACAGTTTCATGAATTTGAAACGCAGAGAGTCAAGATGTTTATTAGCGAACATGATCATCGAGACAAGGTCTGCACGCACACACAGGAATTTAATGCTAAATAGACCTACAAGAATTAACTGTTCATCTGTAATCTAAAGTAAAATGTTCTGCGGAAGCAATGTCCATCAGATCCATAGAGAGAACAAAAATTTGGTGTTGAAACGTGTAAACATCCAGGCTCACCTGGTTCTCTGCTTGAAGTTGACTGGCAGGTCCTGGGCGCGTAGCAGGGTCTGGGGAGCTCTCTGCCCGGGAGGAGAGTGGCTGTTGCTGCCTTCTGCCCAGCGGTCCGAAGTACAAAGTATGGGGACTCCCGTGTGTTCTTGTAGTGGATGCGGCCGCCTTTCTGCCGTCACCGATGCTGCCATCACTGATGCTGATCGGGGAGTTGTGGAAAGGAGAAATCTTGGTGGGGGGTTGATATCTGTGGTCCTTCGTCCCCTTGTCTTTGCCGGGAGATTCAGTCGATCGGCGTCCGGTAGCCGCAGATCCATCGCTTGCAGCTCCTAGATCCATCTGTTGGAGGAGAATCGTTGTTTTAAGCCTACCTGGGGATGATTATTTATGTTGTCTTTACACACTGAACGCGCATTCACAACTACGATCCGATCAGCGATATTATGAACTTTTTCAATGGAACTGTGTCATTGTTCGCTGCATTAGGCCTACGAATAGCTCTGCAACATTTCACTTTTAAAAAGTCACTTTAGCAAAAATTACGTGAGCTAAATTATACGCGGTGCATCTAGACAAATGTGCATAAAGATAAACTGCGAATAAAGTAATGAACAAAGTAAACACAAACAATGGCCACGCAGAGCACGCACACACACACACATACACACACACATATACACACATACACACACACACGGGCGCGTAAGTCTGTAAATCGTGCAGAAGCAGAGAGGAAAGTAAAATGCAAGATTCTGGGCAAGGCCCCAGTAAAAGTTTTTTGTTTTACCTCTAACCAACTCGTAGGATTTCAGTTTATTAAAGGGCGGTGGGACATGCGGAACTCATGACCAAAGAAACTGCCTTACTTCCACTCGTACAGGGCTCCGGTCATGTGACAAGGCTGGAACTTGTGATTGGTGGATCGCTGCAGGAGGACAGAGTAGCTTATCTGGTGGGTGGAGGGTGAGTGACACCCTGCGGCAACAGGTGGAAGTGCGTCTTGTTTTTGTTCCAATGGCCGTAACAGCAGGCCGACCACACTATTTGTGATAACATTTTGAAAATCTATATTTTGACTCAACTATATGAAATATGAAATACTAAATGGCATTCTTCTTGCATTTGTATACCACGTGTCTTTGTAAATGTGCACCATCCCTTCTCTCAAATAAACTAAACTAAAATACATTTACATTTTACATTTAGGGCATTATGCAGACACTTTAATCCAATGCGACTTACAAAGAGTACATTTGTCATAAGAAGGTGAAGTATTTCATGGCTGCCAATACAGTAAGAAAGTCACCAGAACAAGTTTCAAGCATTTCAATTGCTAGGTTAACCATTGCTAGTAGTAAAATACTACTATAATAAAAAGTAGTTATGATATCTAAACTTAATATGCAGGCCTCCTATGTGCCTGTGGAAAGATAACTTTATGACATAACTCAAAGCTGATATTTGATGCACTGAAAACAGACATTGTTAATGCAACCCGGACATGAGCGGAGAGAACAGACATTAATAAAGAGTTTAAATCGTTTTTAAATCAAGAATATCATACACATTTATTAAAAACACTTAACAGTATGGAAACAAAACATTCACAAATAAATAACCAAAAACATTATGAATGTTGATTTATGAACAAGAGCCTCAACACGAATGGGAACTGTAATTGCACGACTGCTATAGTATGACAACATGAAATCAACATAGCAATACAACAACATGAAGAGGGGATTGATACATGAAGCATTTACTAGCAGTAAGTGCCCTTTTTTCCCCCCTTTCAAAACGCTTGAACAAAAACCAAAGGTCTGTTGATGTGAAAACCACACATCACTGCAGTACATCTTAAAACAGGGTTAAAGCCAGCCTCACAACATCTTAGAATATATTCGGTGAATCGATGCAGCTAAAACTAAAATTGCTCTGGCATCATCATGGATAATATTACCGGAAGTATTTAGACTATCATCTGCAGTGTTTGATTTGTATCGAAAGAATCCAGTGATCATTTAGCCTTTACATTCATGATCAGCATTAACAGGCTATACAGTTATAGTTGAATCACATTCCAATTGTTTGAAGTCCTGTCACCAGCTATGATCAAACATAACACAAAACACCATGAAATGCTGCAATCATTATTACACTTGCATCCCTCTACATCACAACAGCAGTTACTATTGGTAGTTTGCATTTGACCTACTAAAACTTATAACAGTCAGAATTGTAAGACTACATACCATTATCGGAATTGGGTTTATGAGTGTGACGTTCAAGACAGTTAAAGCCAGTTGTTGCCTTTAGAAAGTCCTCATGTTCCTAATTTTCTCGTAGGACAGAAAACTAAACTCGACAGACTCAACTTAAAGTGCTAAAATTGTGTACAATAAAGTAGTGTGTGTGGGATGGATCTCACCTCTGACTGTTAGAAGTTTACTCACCTCTAATTAAAAAAAAAAACAACAACTATAAAACGTTTTCGAACTGCAAAGTTCTGCATTATTTGTCTATCAGGAACCATTTTTGCGTTTCATCTTCTGGTTTTCTGGCCTCCAAAAGAAAAAAAAGAAAAAAAGACGAAATTCTTAATCTCTAAAATGTCCCAAATGGTTTCTAATGCATCCCTGCCTCACATCCATTAGCCCGGGTGCTGGAGGCCACTGCTTCGCAGCCAATGGCTTATGTGTTGAAACTCTGGTTGTAGGATGGTGGGGCCTCTGCAAACAGAAAATAAGATTGTCATGATGTGCAAGTCTTCTCATTGGCCGTTAGAGCATAGACACAGTTTCACATTATCGTATATAGGTTTGGCATGGAAGTGAGGATGTATCGCATGTTTTATAGCACATAGTATTTGGTGGGTCCTCGGCCACCCAATTACCTCCAGATGTGGTGTCGCAACATGAATAGGTTTCCTTTAAGTAACGTGTAATATCATTCGTTCAAAACATAAAAAATGTAACGACTATCAAAAGTGTAACTATCAAAACTATCAAAACTATCAAAAGGATGTGAAGAAATGTTACGTAAAGGACGTCTATGTTTTGTGTTGCAGAAACATTTACTTAAGTTTAACGAGCCCAGCTAGCGAGGCCCATAGCTTCCCGTAATACCACTTTGTAACTCAAGAGGTCCCTGCAGCGTTGAGTCAGCCCTCAATCCAATGAGATGACAGTAACGTTGCACAGAGGGCTAGTCTGGCAGCAAAAAGGAAGAAGATAGAAATAGAAGCAAAACAAGCAGGGCCTGCCCTAGCCTTTTGGGTGCCCTTGTTGAAATCAGCATAAGGTCCCCCCTCCTGAGGCCATCATGCCACAACATCACCTTACATCACAAACCCTCACCACTGTTATGTAATTGCGGAAGGGATATATTAGACAGGTATGGACCGGGACCCCAAAAATTAGATCAGCATAAGAATCTGCATGCTATTTTCTTTAGTATTCATTAATGCATTTCTACATTTTTGTTATTTAGTTTTTGTTATTGTTAGCAAAAAAAGTCATATTTTTTGTTTTTTAAGCTTATAAGTTTGTTGCCCTAGGCGGCACCTACACTGCCTATCCCCAGGGCCGGCCCTGAAAACAAACAAAGCCAACAATGGCTTTGTTTTCCACCACTGAGGACAGCTCTTGGCGATTAAAGGAATTAAGTTTCATGCTGAACTTGTAATGTTTATCTAGACTGGCAAAATCTGGCTGTGTAGGCATAGTTAGCAACTTTGATAATGTTACTGACAGTGTTACTATGTTTGCGAAGTTAAAAAGGCACAATACGTAATATTTCCGCATCAAAATATGTAAAAATGACTAGACCTATGTTATATATTTTGTTGAGTTAGCTAAATGATATTCCAATATCGAGCTAGCTTGCTTCAATGTACTACTTTAACAAGGGGCTCATGGCAGACAGCAAGCACACAAAGCTAATGCAGTGTTTCCCACACATACTTTACTTGGGCGGGCAATCTTTCATTTATTTTTTGTATCTATCCAAGAGAATGATGACATCCGAGATCTCAACCATTGTCTATTTTTTCCTATTTCAATTGGGTAAAATCTTATTTCATTGTAGAGCTTAGCTCTTTTTTTTTTTTTTTTTGCACTGATTGGCTCTCGCTCTCTCTTTCTCACCAACACATTGACAATGAACCATCTGTGAATAGCCCCTGGTCTCCATTCACACTCTGAAGCCAAAAATGTGCGGGATGAAGGATTGTTGTTGGCTCTCCACCACAAAGAAGACGGCCGGCGGAATTCATGAATAGAATCTATCTGGACTTCACAAATCAGCATTACAGACGCCAGAAATAGCCCAAAACGCAAATTGAATACACCGTCTAAATCTCAACGAGTTGGGAAGTCTGTGATACTTTCCACCAATCTACACCTATGGAAAGTCAGTTTAATCTGTATTATATAGTCTATGCATGTTGCCCACAGTTCTATACCTGCTTTATGCTGCTAGCAGCATACACACCTGAACAGCCATTTTAGTCCCCTGGGAATATTTCGAATGTCTCCGGTTCAATTGCGTTTTAGCTAGGTGCACTTTTAGTAGTGTGGGCTTACTCCGCCAAATCTTACACGTTGCACCTTTAAAGAGCACCTCTCATAGTTTAGCCCCCCAAGCTCGACCGAGACTGATACTGACCAGTAGGGTACGAGGCAGACTGATAATCCGGTGGCAGGATGAGAGGAGAAGGGGAAGGCATCATCATGGCGTTGCTCTCAGAGAAGATGGGTCCGCAGCTGTGCCTCTGGTTCTGGGGGAAGGTGAGTCCAGGGGCGTAGCTAAACGCGCTTGGGGACACGGGGGTGTGGGGGGCCAGGTACCCCATCTGGGAGTGGCTCTTGTTGGGGAGGGCCTCGCCATACTGGTACCCTCCGCCGGCGGCCCCCTGCCCCCCATCGGCTGGAGGGGCACTGGGGGGGATATAGGAGGCCCGGTTCCTCGGGGCGGGCTTGGGGGCGGGGCGTGGGGGCAAGGTGGGGTTGCCGTCGGTGGTGGAGGCGGGGGTCGGTGTGGTGGAGGAGGAGGAGGAGGGGGCCGGTGTGGTGGTGGAGGAGGAGGGGGCCGGTGTGGTGGTGGAGGAGGGGGTCTTCTTGGTGGAGGAGGAGGGGGTGGCTTTAGCGTTCTTGTCCAGCGAGACGTTGCCGATGTGGATGGGCAACACCAGGGTGACCTCTGGAGACTTAATACTGACCTGAAACAACACAGACACTAGACTTAATACTGACCTGAAACAACACAGACACTAGACTTAATACTGACCTGAAACAACACAGACACTAGACTTAATACTGAGCTGAAACAACACAGACACTAGACTTAATACTGACCTGAAACAACAGACACTAGACTTAATACTGACCTGAAACAACACAGACACTAGACTTAATACTGAGCTGAAACAACACAGACACTAGACTAATACTGAGCTGAAACAACACAGACACTAGACTTAATACTGAGCTGAAACAACACAGAGACTAGAAATACTGAGCTGAAACAACACAGAGACTAGACTTGACACTGAAATTAAACCCTACCATATACAGTGTTTTGCAGAACAAGTTATTCTCAACAAACCCTTTTCCATATTCAAGGGAATCAATGTGAGGAATACAAGGAATTTCAGCTGGTTAGCATTTCATGACCCGACCTACTGTAACATCTTAAAACGAATCAACGTAAGGAACGCACAAGAACGCACGCAGAACCGTGTCATTCCGTCACGGTGAACACGAGGGGGGAAAAAAAACCAGCCAGCGCCAGTCCGCCCCGTGGCGTGCCGCCAGTGGCCTTACTTTAACGTAATATTCGATCTTGATGAGGTCACAGCCGACCAGGGATGACTGGGGGAGAGGGGGGACGATCATCTGCTCCGTCCACTCCGCCTCCTTCCCCGGCTTCACGGGGGGGCCCTCCACCTCCGCTATGACCCGCAGGTCGTGGATGGCTTTCTTGGTCTCGTAGCTCACTTTCTGTGTGCGGGCGTGGGGGGGGGGTGAGGGAGACAAAAGGGTGGGTAAATCACACGCCGCCGAACAACGTGCGCACAACAAATGAAAACGGTTATTCGTCGCAGGGGCGTTAAGATTTCACACTCCCTCTGGTCAAAAGTAACATCGATACAAAAGAGCAGGTGCTACATGACGGGTTGTGAATACACCCGGCTCATGTCCACTGTCCGCAGATGGGGAGGGAGGGAGAGAGAGAGAGAGCGGGGGCTACCTGCATGAGGCTGGCCACCACCATCGTGGTGGTCTTGCCCGACTGGTTGTGGATGTTGACGGTGAGCTTGATGACCTGGCTGGGCGTGTAGCCCTTCATGTCGGTCGCCGCCTTCAGCACCACGCTGCCGGACTTCACCAGGAGGTAGGTGAAGTCCCGCGTCACCGCCGACTCGTTGGCTCCCTGGGGGCGCGAAGGAAGGGTTCGTTTTATACTTTATACTTTATATTTATTCTCACACCCTCATTTGCACTACCACTTATCCAGAATGTGAATCTGCACTGTTTTTAAGTGTGTGTGGGCCATGTTGCTATTTTTTGTGGCCTTTTTCTTTCTTCTTTCTCCCTTTCTTCTTTCAAATACACTACAAATGTGGCAGCTACTGCAATCTCGTCATGTCCTGGATGTGATGACAATAAATGGCTTGAATCCTTGAATCCTTGAATGAATCATTTGAAGGAAGGGTTCGTTTGAAGGAAGGGTTCATTTGAAGGAAGGGTTCATTAGTCTGTGCACCAGAAGGGCTGGTGCTATTATTCATTACATTTTATAGACTAAATGATTAATCAATGACTCCCATAATCCCACGTTACTTCACGACGTCCAAAAAAAACGAATGTTTTTACCCCATAGCGGCAGAAACGACACAATACACCATGAATGAAAAATAACTTCGGATCAAAGTGTCGGAAAACTGGCCAAACAGCCCAAAGGTTAGACAAGGTTGACCTTGCTGTTGACAACAACAGACTCCACTAACAAACCCCGAAGCAAAGAAGCCAACAAAACAGACGTGGGATGCCCGGGGCTGCGTTTTGCTCACCAGAATCTCAGGCACATCGTTGAGGTTGAGGAGGGTCAGGAGATAAAATGGCTTCTCGGTCTTGTAGTCCTTGGCGAAGCGCGGGGTGTCCACGAACGCCCGCACGCGGTAAATTATCTTCCCGTACGTCCCTTCGAAAGATGTGGGCGCAACCGCTACGGACACACACACACAGAAAATCTGTTACGATACTAAATAAAGTGGATTCAACCTCGCTTTGGACAAAGGCTTTGCTTGTTTTCCAATGTTTGGTAAACCCATACAAACATTACCACAAAGGAAATAAAAACGAGAGCCAGTATTGTTCAACGATCTTTCATGCATTTGTTTTTAAGTATCAAGGACACAATGAAAGGACTTGACTTAACTTAAGGTCTTAACTTTACCCTTTACTTTACTAACACCTTTAAAATAAAACAAATGTGCACGTACATGTGTATGCCACCTCTAGAGAAAGAGCCATCATGTCATTATGGAAAAACAACAAATCCACAATGACATTGACGCAGTACTACAAGTACAACTCATAGGCAAGCAGAACTCAAAGAGTGAGAGAGCCGAGGGAGTGAGCAGACACAGCCCGCCACAGAGAAAGGAACCGGTTTGGCCACTCTGAGCCGTGGGTCTGTGGTTCAACAAGTGTCTTCATGAGGAGGGTTCCCATGTACATGCTAAAGTGGACTAACAATAGTGCATTCATCACGGTCTGCACTACAATGGGCTGGGCTTTTAACAAACACGGCATTGGCTATGGGAGCACACAAACAACGCGCTTTTAAAGAGCATCTGTCTGTCTGTCCGTCCGTCCGTCCGTCCACTGCGTCCGGAAACATCTGACGTCACCCTCGCGAGGCATGGGTGACAACCATGAGCCTCCGTGTCACTAAGTCATGTCAGCTCCCTTAGGAGCCGCAGAACAGGTTTGATGTGTCTAAAAACAAAACACGCTTGCCACGGTTCGGTGTTAACTGGTCATGATCAAAGAGGGGGAAAGTTAGTGTGACGTGTGAAATGAGAGCGAGAGAGAGAGAGAGATAAAGTATTAGTGTGAAACAGAGAGAGGGAGTGTCATTATTATTATGGCCATTATTATGTTGCATCTTACTTCACCTTTGTGATTTGACAATAAGAGAGACAGGCAAAGACAAGAGCAATAACGTGTGTGTCAAGTAATATTTCACGTTCAGTTCTTGAACGAAGCTCCAACAGTCAATACACACGTACATACATACCAAGTCCTCATTCTGAGCATGGAGAAGACAGACAGACAGACAGACAGAAGCATCGCTCCGTCACAATAACGCAGCCATGGCTGACGATATCGATGGCCATTATTTTTGTTCTTAACAGCTTTTTTCGGAACCACTGATACACCAAACCCACCAACACACCAGCCCCCCGACATGGTGTGTGTGTGTGCGTGTGCGTGTGCATGTGCGCGTGTGTGTGTGTATGTATGTGTGTTGGGGGTAACATGCCACAACATGTCCCGTGGACAGGAGACAGCCGAGGCATGAGTTGAGGCCCCGGAGAGTAGAAGGCAGGCGGCCTGGAGAGGAGGAATGTGGCAGGTGATGGCTGCTCTTACCGGGGATGAGGAACTTGAAGGGGAAGCTCTGGTCTCCGGCCTTCAGCGTTCCTGAGACAGACGGGAGAGACGGGCGACGGCATCTGTTTAGCTGCTCGGGGGTTAACAATGGGGAGTATTGTTGTTGGCCCCGGTTACCGTGACGACGGGATTCACCTTGGGGCTGGGACAGAGACCGCAGTGTTCCCGTGGTGACCTCCTCCACGCACGCACGCACGCGCGCACACACACACACACACACACACACACACACACACACTCTCTCTTCTATTCTGGCGATGGATTCTTCCCAAGTACTGCTAGGGTGTTTGACTCCCAGCAAAAAGGTTCAAACTTCAATGTCCATAGTACTACCTGTAGTCACCCTTGAGCAAGACGCCCCCTAACCTCTACCTGCCCCTTAATGACCTATACAGCGAGGAATGTGTGGGCCTTTTGCACATCTCCATGGCCATCGCTCTGGAACTCTTCTGATCTACGTCACACTGGCCGTGGGTATTATTGCTGGGAACTTGAGAAAGTGCAGTGCTGACTTATTACCGACACGTTCAATATGAATAAACTTTGAACAAAACAAACAACCAGCGACACTGGTTGTTTGCAGCAGCGGTGGTGGTGGTGGTGGTGGCGGGGGGGGGTGGGGGCGGGGCTTCAGGGCTCTGCCGACAGACTCCCGCACGTCTTCCGACTACGTCGGCAACAGGCCCGCGTAGGCCGCGGTTTATTGTCCGCAGGTCACCTGGTCACCGTGCTCTGACGCTGGATACTCCACCATTGTATTCACTCACTCCCTCTAATTAGAGGCGTCTCGGTTTGCGTGACGACCGCTCAGACACTGCGCCACGGAGGTGCAGAGTCCAGTGTGACGTGGTTTGTTGCTCACAAGAAACCTGAGGCCGCGCAATCAGCGCCCGCGCCGAACATGCACGCTTTGAACGGGCCCCCGCGCTCACTGTAAGCCACTTTGGTTAAAGGCCATCCGATCAATGAGGAAGCATTTGAAAGTCAAACGAGCTCGATCCCACTTGACTCGAGGCTGGAGTCGCTGCAGAAACGGTTCTGTGCGAAACTGCGCGTCTGTCTGTGCATCGTCGTCTTGCTTTATTCCGTTTTATCTTTGCCCACCGGTCGTCTACGCTTACCCCCGATTGTCCTCGGGTCTGTGATCCCCAGCCCTGAAGTCTCCCGTGGCGGTCAAACGCACGACGCCAGCCCTCGCGGTCCCAGGGGCGCTGGGGGTGGCGGCCCATCGGGACGTACCTTTCTCAGCCACGGACACGGTGCTGTTGAAGTACTGCTCCTCCGCGGTCCAGTCGTCGTCGTTGGCCTTGGTGGTGACGCCGCAGAACCCGTTGCAGTTCAACTTGATGGCTGCCGGGAACACAAACACACACACTGGTTATACAGCTGGTTCAAACGCTGGTTATACAGCTGGTACAAACGCTGGTTATACAGCTGGTTATACAGCTGGTTCAAACGCTGGTTATACTGCTGGTTATACAGCTGGTTCAAACACTGGTTATACAGCTGGTTCAAACGCTGGTTATACAGCTGGTTTAAACGCTGGTTATACAGCTGGTTCAAACAGCTGGTTATACAGCTGGTTCAAACGCTGGTTATACTGCTGGTTATACAGCTGGTTCAAACGCTGGTTATACAGCTGGTTCAAACGCTGGTTATACAGCTGGTTCAAACACTGGTTATACAGCTGGTTCAAACACTGGTTATACAGCTGGTTCTACAGCTGGTTCAAATGCTGGTTATACCGCTGGTTATACAGCTGGTTCAAACACTGGTTCCTTGTTGAAACACTGGTTAAAATCATTTTAACACTGGTTAAAAGCTCATTGAAGCCTTGGTAAAAACCGTAGTTGAAACCATGGTAAAACACTTAAACACGCTGGTTAAAAGCTAAGTGAAGCCCTAGTTAAAACCAAGGTTAAACCCAGATTATGCAAAGGAAAAACAGGCATGGGGCAGTGTAACAACAACAGCCCGAATGCACAGCCTGAACAGCAATATCAACACAGCAAAATTGTTGGTTCGGACCTGAGGTTTGTAGCTTTACCAACTCACACTAAAATAACATCCTCTGTGGATGAATGTCACACAGGTGACCATGGACTGTCAACAGTGAACATAATGGTCTGCTCAGCTGAGGGCCTTCACTCCCCACTCCTTGAAAAGGAATCTAAAAAGGCAGAAGTGGGAAACCTCTTGGGCTGTCGCACACCAGACAGACACAGACAAGCACACACTGCAGCTCCCAGCAGTGTGTGTGTGTGTGTGTGTGTGTGTGTGTCTGTGTGTGTGTGTGTGTGTGTGTGCGTTCCAAGCAAAACAGCAGAAGCAAGACTAAAGTGCAAATGACATCTAGTTTGTGCCCTTGTGAATCCATATGTTAAAGACATTTTGAATTAATTGCTTTACAATGGAATATTCCAGAAGGTGTGACAACAGTGGCTCCATATCACAAACCGCAATCATTAGGCGTGTCGTGTATTGCGATGACAACCTGACGGATTGAAAAAAAATTAATACACCCGTCTTTTTTTTGGGGGGGGGGGGGGGCAAGTTTCAAGGTTATTTTCATGAACACTAATGGCAATGACATACATGTCTGGACTTCACTCTTCCTCAACATGCAAATGTCAGAATCGGTTGCCAGTAAATCTGTAATAGAGGTCGAGGTCACACGGCAAAACAAGGTTTTACCCAGCTCATAAAAACTAGAGGTAAACAGTGTCGACACGAACATTAGTTTCAGTGGACGTACCTTACCGGCTTTTCCAGAACAGGAATGTACACAGACCAGAAACACACCGCGACACAGAGGCCTGAGTCATATGATATTCTGCGGAAAGTTAGTTTTTTCCGTCTTGTTTATTCCATAATATCCATTTAGTTGTGTGCTGAGGCCTATTTGTATCACCCACTTCCTTCGTAGGCTATATTAAATAAATAATCCACCTATTTTGCCTGAAGCCATTTTGCCTATAAAAAAAACAGGTATGCTTATAATTCAAACACCTGTAAAAATGAATCACTTTTTTTTTTTAGGTATACACAAACGTTCAACCCCACAACCAACTTGTTAAATATGTTTTGGAAATTGGTAGCCTACAAGATTCGTCTTGTTCGTCGATTTCAGGAGGTTAATAAAACCAAACCTTTATGGACCACTCGTACTGCTACTGTTCACCATCAACAACCAATTCCAACACATATTGCATTACACTGCCCTACATGACTGCTTGAAAAACGTACGTTTTGGAGCCACAAAGCGTGGCCCTGGTCTCTGGACCAGCAACACCTGCACGTTATGTGACCCCGTGTTTACGACGGCGAAAATGTGTCCCATTAGCCTACTTCTTTGCGATTCCAATCTAAAACCATAAACCACGGACAGACACGGGTTGACACGTGGAAAGGATTTACGATAATAGACGAGGGGAGAGGAACGTATTTTTATAATAAAAAAAAAAAAAAACATATAAATATAAATAAATAAACCCGCTAAGTAGGATCCTGGCCCATCGTCTAACCCGTGTGGATATTTCATCAAGACAAACTTCCTACGGGGGGATCGTCGTACTTCCTTGTATTCACGTCGATGTTTTACAGGTGCTAAACAACGCAGAAACTCACCTTTGCACGGCAGCGATTGGGTCACTTTGAATTTCAGCGTGCCGGAGATGGAATCCCCGGGACTATAAACCACTTTGTTTTTGTCAAAGGTGATCACAAAATCCTGTATTTTCCCCATGTTTGTGTAGGCGACCACAACGCGGGTGGCACCGATCTCAAAGTGTCACCTGTGTGTTCCAGACGCGCCTTCGTTACTTCGCACCTGACCACACCCCTCGGCCTGACGTCACCTGTCCCTACCCCTTAGTGTGATGTCAAGGCCAGCCCCTTCACGCAGGCCTCCAAGGGTCAAGTAAGCAACATGATGGAAATTCAAACCCATAACCCGATCAGTACGGCTGCAGTACCCCTTCGTCGACCTCAAACTACAAATATTTAAAGGCAATGTTTTAACTAATATTGTAGGCTTGCTATGATCGTATAGCATCATTATAAAATGTAGTGGACTGTGGCCAGGGTGCGAATAAAATCTCTACATATAAATAAATATAAATGTATAAAATATATACAATAGATAAAATATATAAATATATAATAGTAATAATAGCAAAACTATAAAACAATAACACAAAGTAAGTGAAAGTTAAGAAAGGTGTCTAAGCTATATTGCATATAGGCCTATTTTTCCACAAACAAAATAAAGCTGGTAAAGTGATGAGTGGGAGAGCGTCACCACAAGTTAGCAGAAAGTTTTTGGACCGTTTTTTGCCGGACCTCTCGGTGACCAAACCCCAGAATCGACAAGGCGTGCGCAAACCCGTTTGAGTCGAAGCCGTACAAAATGGGGTACACGAGAACACAGTTCACCCGGGTCCACACCTAGGCAGGGGCGCCTTAATAGCACTTGAGGCCCCTGGGCTATGGACATTTTTTGAGCCCCCCCCCCCCCCCCCCCCCCCCCCCCCCCCCAAAAAAAATTTTAAAAAA
>OMKI01018201.1:0-16570 GCA_900302315.1 Phycis blennoides | reverse complement strand
GAGTTGGAAGTCAGTATATTGACCAAAAGTAAGAATTTGCCAGAGATTAGCAAAATTCAACATTGTTTGATGTAATCCAGAGTTTGGACCCAAATTCAGACAATAGTGTATGTGCGTGTGTGTGTGTGTGTGTGTGTGTGTGTGTGTGTGTGTGTGTGTGTGTGTGTGTTCTCTGCAGACAACACCAGGAGAGGATGAAGGAAACAAAGCTGATCAAGGTCTGTACATTAAAACGACTTACTCTTTGTAAGTCGCTTTGGATAAAAGCGTCTGCTAAATGCCCTAAATGTAAATGTAAATGTAAATGTAAAAATGCACGTCATTTGGTGCTCATAGTCTCCAGGCTCTTTAGACCAGCAAGACATGAATCTGGGACAGATGGTTCTGATGTCATCAGTTAGTTCAGGCTAAAGCTCTTGATGTTTGCTCTGTTCCAGAATGCTGAGAAGAACACACATGCTTTTCTAGACAAGGAGCTGAAAAAGCTCTGGAAAGTTCACTTCTCACAATACCAACAATGCTCTGAGAGTCAGAGAGAGGAGGGGGAGGAGGAGGAGGAGGAAGAGGCAGTTGATGGTAAGAAGGAGGAGCAGAGGAGGCGTGCCATAGAGGGAGTACTAAACATCGCACAACTCTGCCTGATTGAGATAAAGCAGAAGAAACTGGCCGAGGCACTGAGGAGCAGTAAGAGACTTATTGTGTAGAGCAGTAGAAATAACCATAGCATATTGCTGTGGGAAAATAAAATTAATCCAGAATATTTGACAAATTACAGGCAGTTCTGGTCATGACCAGCTTCTCCAACAACAGCCAACCACAGGTTAAGAAGCCAATAATTATCAAAGAGTTGCAGATTTAACAGCAAAATATTGAGAAAATGTTCTACTAATTATGCTATCCGCTAATTTATCTCTTCTGTTGTTTACAAATGTAGAAACGGTTGCTGAGTGCCAACATCAAATCAAATCTCATCTGAAGGAGAAACTCCACTGTGTCTTTGAGGGAATCGCTAAAGCAGGACAGCCAACAAATCTGAATGAGATCTACACAACGCTCAACCTCACAGAGAGAGACAGTGGAGACAGGGAACATGAGGTCAGTCCAATTGAAACAGCTTCCTGGAAGCCAGCCAAGGAGGAGACAACAATCAGATGGGACAACATCTTTAAACCCTTGCCTGGACAAGATCAACCAATCAGAACAGTAATGACAACTGGAGTAGCCGGCATTGGTAAAACCGTCTTAACGCGCAAGTTCACTCTGGACTGGGCTGAATGCAAGACCAACCACGACATAGACTTCACATTTCCCTTCACTTTCAGGGAACTGAATTTAATGGAAGGGAAACAGTTTAGCTTGGTGGAACTTCTTCATCACTTCTTTATTGAAACCAAAAAAGCAGGAATCTGCAGATTCGACCAGTTCCACGTTGTCTTTATCTATGATGGTCTGGATGAGTGTCGACTTCCTCTGGACTTCCAGAACAACAAGATCTGGACTGATGTTACAAAGTCGACCTCAGTGGATGTGCTGCTGACAAACCTCATCAAGGGCAACCTGCTTCCCTCCGCTCGCATCTGGATAACCACACGCCCTGCGGCAGCCAATCGGATCCCTGCTGACTGTGTTGACATGGTGACAGAGGTGAGAGGGTTCACCGACCTACAGAAGGAGGAGTACTTCAGGAAGAGATTCAGAGAGGAGACGCTGGCCAGCACAATCATCTCCCACATCAAGTCATCGCCAAACCTCCACATCATGTGTACCAGCCCAGTTTTCTGTTGGATCATTGCTACAGTTCTGGAGCACATTTTGGCAACATCCCAGAGAGGAGAGGAGCTGCCAAAGACCTTGACTGAGATGTACATCCACTTCCTGAGGGTTCAGTCCATACAGGAGGACATGAAGTATGATGGGAGAGCTGAAACAGATTGTGAGTTCTGGAGTTCAGCGAGGAGGAAGCTCATTGTTTCTCTGGGAAAACTGGCTTTTAATCAGCTTGAGAAAGGTAACCTGATCTTTTATGAAGGCGACCTGGAGGAGTGTGGGATCGATATCAAAGCAGCCTTAGTGTACTCAGGAGTGTTCACCCAGATCTTTAAAGAGGAGTGTGGGCTCTACCAGGACAAGGTGTACTGCTTTGTCCATCTGAGTGTCCAGGAGTTTATGGCTGCCCTTTATGTGTTTTATTCCTTCATCGACTCTGGTGTCAATCTACTCTCAGAAAAACAGAAAAAACAGAAAAATCTGAAAAGAAAAATCTCCAGGGAAGCTGGAATCCAACTCTTCTACCAGAGTGCTGTGGACAAGGCCTTACAGAGTGTGAAAGGACACCTAGATTTGTTCCTCCGCTTCCTCCTGGGCCTCTCTTTGGAAAACAATCAGAATCTCCTACGAGGTCTGCTGAGATGGAGAGGACATAGCTCACCGACCAATCAGGAAACAGCCTCTTACATCAAGAAGAAGATGAACGGGGGTCTCGAGCCAGAGAAAAGCATCAACCTGTTCCATTGTCTGAATGAGCTGAACGACTATTCTCTGATCATTGACGCCCAACGGTACCTGACATCAGGGAGTCTCTCCTCAGAGGCTCTCTCCCCTGCTCAGTGGTCGGCTCTGGTCTTCATCTTGCTGTCATCAGAAAAGAAGCTGGACATATTTGAACTGAAGAAATACTCTGCTACAGAGAAGGGTCTTCTGAGGCTGCTGCCAGTGGTCAAAGCCTCTAAAACATCTCTGTAGGTGCAATAACGACGCGTTATTATGTGATGTTAATACACGCCACACAATATACATAAAACTAGAAGAAAAGGTTAATATACAAATATTGATTATTTATGTCATATTGATGACTAATACATATAATACATAATTAATGTTTATAGATCTAGTGTATTCACTTTAGTTAAACTGTAGTAACTATTTTGGCTCCCTATTTCCCATCATTTTGGGTCAGATCATAAGGGACAAATGCGAACAACAATTTTTTAAATTGGTCAAGTATTCCAGTATCCTTCCATAGCAGTAATCCATAAAAACGCACTACAATGTAATGGGGCCATAGCGCTCTGTCAATCTACATCCTCCATAAGTTCCTTTAACAGGCTCAAATTATATTCTAACATTATGGAGATGATCCCTACAGATAAATATAACTTTTTATTAACCTTTCGCTTCATTCGGTCTGTTTGTTATTCTGTCAAACCAAGTCTCGTTCATGGAGAGATCTCACTCTGAACTCTCATTGTTGCAGGAAATGTCCCTAGTGTCATTAAATCTCAAACATTCCTTCCCCCAGATTTTTAGATAACACTCAGCTACGCGTTCTGAAAAGCAAACAACAACATATACCAAATCCCCAAATGATCGGAAAATAGTTTCCAAGTTGAGTTTTCCTTTAATAACGTCATGTTCCTGTCAGCAGGCTGAGTGGCTGCAATCTGTCAGAGAGATGCTGTAAAGCTCTGACCTCAGTTCTCAGCACCAACTCCTCCAGTCTAGGAGAGCTGGCCCTGGGTATCAATGATCTGCGGGATTCAGGAGTGAAGCTGCTCTCTGCTGGACTGGGAAGTCCACACTGCAGACTGGAATCTCTCAGGTCAGTTTTATTCAATTGCATACTTAATATGCAAATAGTTAGCTGTTTGTTATGCTGCGTTTGTTTGTGATCGGAGGGAAGATGGGGAGATGAAAGTAGGAAACGTGTCACTGACGTATTCTGTGTGTTCCAGCAGGTGGGAAGTTTGATGTCAGAAAAACTCCAAACATGGAGTTGTTTCAATAACCTTGTTGATTGCGACTGTTTACGTTATAATGTTATTAACCAATGGCTGAGAACAACATAATAACTATATATTTCAATTATATGAGATACAAATAAAATACACATCTATATGCATGTTGATTGGTGTAGCTTAATCAATCGTAGAAAATCATACTTGTGTATGATTGATCGGTTTTAAAAGTAAAATGCATTAGAAGCAGTCCTTTCCTTGTCTTTATTGCTGTGGGCAGCCATGTTGATATGATGTAAAACCATGAATTGGGGGTTGAGAAACCAACTTTCCGATTCGGAATTCCGAGTGGGAGGGGCGTTTTATTTTATTTTTCTTACTTGGAAGTCAGAAATCCCAATTTCCGTCATATAATTGAATGCAGCATTAAACAAGATAGTTCTGTATCATAAGACAAACAGATTTGCATCCATAAAAGGTCCCACCTCTCGATATACAGTACATGTATAACGTGTATATTATATTAAAATGTTTAATGTTACAGTCACAGTTACTGACTCTTTTGCTGTCTTTTTATTTTGTATGAAGACTGAATGGCTGCAATCTGTCAGAGAGATGCTGTGTAGCTCTGGCCTCAATTATCAGCTCCAAGTCTTCTCGCCTGAGGGAGCTGGACCTCAGTACCAATGATCTTCAGGATTCAGGAGTGCAGCTGCTCTCAGCAGGACTGGGAAGTCCACACTGCCGACTGGAAACTCTCAGGTCAGTTTTACTCAATGTGAAAAGAGTGAAACCACCAAGGTTTGATACCCTAAGACATTTAACAGATTTAGATTCATGAAAGTCTGAATTTGCATCACTAAATAGCAAATCATGTTCATAGGAATATCTAAACATATATATAAACATACTGCATTTTCCACATACAAGTCAATACAATTCTGTCCATGTGAATACAAGTGCCGAGGAGTTGCGGTGACGATGTCCTTTCCCCAATACTTAATTAGTTACATTTGCTCTACCAGCTTCTTAGTCTGGGAACGAGGGCAGCCCGGCAAGGTCCTGAACCATACTGTAGCATAACCATTTCATAGTTAATATCTAGGAAGAGGCTGCAGAAGTGCAGCTCTTCAATCTAGCCACATCTTAAGCTAAAACTTATAATAATCGGAGCTGATCAATAAAGTTCCAAACCTTTGTTGTTCCACCAAAATTATGTCCATGTGACATCTATTCGAACCCCACTTAGTAATACAGCTCCATAATAAATACATACACTTTATTACTAATACTATTATAACTATTTATCTGTATCGGTTTACATTAACTGTTCTCATACAAAGAGAATACATGTGTGTTTCTTTGTGGGTGTTTATGTGTGCGTGTGTATGTGTGGTACATTTGTGTAGGTTATCTGGCTGCCTGGTCACTCAGGGAGGCTGTGCTTCTCTGGCTTCAGCTCTGAGCTTCAACCCCACCCATCTGAGAGTGCTGGACCTGAGCTACAATCACCCAGGAGACTCAGGGGTTACGCTGCTCTCTGCTGGACTGGAGGATCCACGCTGGAGACTGGACACGCTCAGGTATGGAGAGGAAAGCTCACCACTCGGTGACCTGTTCGATTAAGGTGGTTTCAAACCACACGTATAAAGACAACATGCTGCTCTCTCTCTCTGTACCCTCCAGTGTGGAGCACGGTGGAGAGAGGAGGCTGAAGCCAGGTGTGAGGAAGTGTAAGTGTCTGTTTTTGTTGGATTCATCACAACACACACTAACAAGTCAGGTCAAAAGTCCATCCACACACCAGTAGGCACCTGCCCTGTTGATTCACGTTTGTTGGTTGCAAATAGAAGAGAAGGTCCACAGCTGTGTCCAAACAAAAGGTGTAATGAAAAACGTTCTTCATGAATCGGTAGAAAATATATATATATATATCATATCTGATCAGGATAACGGATTACTGTTTATCAGAAAGGGTTTACATTACACATTCTGTATATGTTTGCCAAAGTAAAAAAATAAAAGTATGTTCAGGCCTCGGCGCAACTCCAGGCCCTCATCACCTGCTTGTATGGCTGCACACACAATTTGCAAAATAAAGGATTCAGAAGAATTCTGAATCTGGCTCCAATGAAAGTCATATTTTGTATTAGAATCATTATATCAAAACTTGAATAATAATATTATTATATTCAGATCACGCCCCTACAATCCTTGTATTCCTAGTCCTTCCAAGACTGGGTTTTACATTTATATATCCTGTTGTCCATCACTTTAACAAAACATTTGCCTCGTACTGAAGGTGTACGTACTACATCCTGATATAAATCAATCAGACATTATTTGAATATATTTAATGAATTATCTCATCAGTGGATTTCTGTGTAAGCAACCTAACCATCTCTTCCATCAGATGCCTGTGAACTCAAACTGGACCCAAACACAGCCAGCAACTATCTCTGTCTGTCTGAGGACAACAGAATGGTGACGACAGTTAAAGAGAAGCAATTGGTTTCTGATCACCCAGAGAGGGTTGACTCCTATATCCAGGTGTTGTGTGGAGAGGGTCTGACTGGCCGCTGTTACTGGGAGGTCGAGTGGAAAGGAAAGGCCTCTATTGCAGTGGCGTACAGAGGCATCACAGGAGGAGGGGGTGTTGACGGCTGGCTTGGAGGGAATGACAAGTCCTGGAGTCTTTATTGTTCTGAGGATCGTTACGGTGCCTGGTACAACGGTAGAGATACAGCCATATGTCTCCCTCCCCCTGGTTCCAACAGAGTAGGAGTATATGTGGACTGGCCTGCTGGCACTCTGTCCTTCTACAGAGTGTCCCCAGATGTAGGAGGGTCCTCAGACACACTGACACACATCTACACCTTCCAGTCCACATTCACCCAGGACCTCTACCCTGGGTTTGGGTTTTGGGATTGTGGTTCATCAGTGTCTTTGTGTTCACTGTAGCACACACACACACACACACACACACACACACACACACTTCCCCATACAAACACACTTCCCCATACAAACACATAGATTGTCAAGAAAGAAAAAATAATTATAATAGTATTGGAAATTATTTCACGTTCTTTACAATTACTATTAAATATTAATCTAAGGTCTGATTTGTGAGACTACCTTATTACTGTTTAATTTAATACTTCTTTTTATTGTCCTTGATCAGTGTAGCAATGGGAACATTGACCAGTGGGATGCACCATGTCATCAGCCGTTCACTTAGCCCCTGTGGAGACTCTGGGATCTGGGATCACTTAGACACTCGGTGCGTCCCCCAACTGGCTTCAAATTGACAGGTTTATGAACTTATATATTCTGGTGGCATCAGCCATCTACTGTGGAGTGGTCTGCTGGGGCAGCAGCATCTCAACTGCTGACAGGAAGAGACTTAACGGACCGGTTCAGGAGGCCAGCTCTGTCCCGGGTTCCCCATCGACCCAATGGGTTCGGTGGGGGAAAGGAGAATGATGGCCAAGCGTTTATCACTGATGGAGAACCTGTTCCCCTCCATGTGTGACACTCTGTCCGCCCCCGACAGCAGGGACAGGCTGAGATACCGCCAGTCCTTCCCGCTGCTGTCACTCTTCACAGCCAACACTGCTCCAAGCAGATCACACACACCAACACCGACTCATCACATATCTTATAGGTGCTGTGCAAAATACATTTTCCCTATGTGTAATGATGCAAACTCAACTGTTGAGTCTGTCTACTTATTATAATTATTATTATGATGATGATTATGGTTATTATTATTATATCAGCTTTTTAGTTTTTTTACATTTTAACATAACATGTTGCTGTACCACTGCAAATTTCCCTGCTGTGTGATTGATGAAGGATGATCTCTAATCTGATCAAATCTAATACAGAAGGGTGGATGGACCCAATTAGTTGGCAGTATTAGAAGTATAGTTAGAATTAGTGCTAAGTATAAGACCAGGAGTGTACTTCCAGTAAGGGAAGACTTATTAGTAGAGATGATGCGTGGAATTTGGAGGATGGGGCCGGCAGTGTGTTTTAGTTTGGTTCCAGCACATGCAGGTGGTCATGGTAATGAGAGGGCTGATACAGTGCTAATAGTGCCAGGAGGACAGAAGAGATATGCTATAGAAATACCATTGGGACGCAGGGAAATTAAAACAATGATTGCAGCAAAGGGAATGGACTACCAGCAGAAACAGATGGACATGGGTATCAAGGGGAGGCATTACTGCAGGCGACATTAATCAGTGAGAGAAGGGGTGGATAGAATGAGGTGTAGAAGAGAGGAGGTAGTGTGGGGCAGAGTAACATTTAGACGCACAGGATTAAATGCATCTCTTAAGTTGTGTGACACGTGTAACATTTTAACTAGCTCATTGCTTAAAATAACATATCTGTAGTCAATGCTGATCAATTGTGATTTCAATAATGTTATCAATAAAATCATATCCTATAACTGGTATATACTGTTTATAAAAAGAAAAGGAAATGCAGCCAATATCTCTCACGTGGCTTGCAAGAAAGAATCTTATGAGTCACAATGTAGTACTGCCACTAAGAGTGGACAGTACACTTACACACAATTATTAAGTTTTTTTAATTCTGAATGTCTCTGCCTACTTACTGGGAGTGGTTCAATCATACACATTGCGACTTTAATTCAAATAGATTTGTTAAGAGTGGATATGACCTCAAACTCCAGTTCAGTAGGAGGCGGTATGGAGTATGCACCTTAATGCGTATCACTAGCCACCAACCACAATAACAGAAGAAGAACAATAACTTTTATTTTGAAGAAAAATAATCTTTGACTCCGGAAGTTTAAATTTTTATTTACCATGTAAAGATTTCCGTGGTGGTTCTGGATGACTGCTGCAAGTGTTTATCATTGATACAGGCTGCATCAACGTGCACATTCATGTGGGACATCCGTCAAACATGAATTGAGTCAAGAATCCTTCATTAAAAATCTGAGTTCACGGTACATTTTAAATGTTTAGCAGTCAACAATGAGCATCACTTTGGATATACGACTCAAACGAGCCAACAAGGTTTACCATGAAGGGGTAAGTTGAAATGCATATACTAGTTGATCGTTTAGTATTATTCGATCTGCGTGCTAAAGAGGAACACATCATGTCAGAAAGAAACAGCCGAAAAGCATCAATGTCACATGACAGGTTAGCTGCGCTCCCTCGTGACTATGCGTCCCCTACTTGGGATGCTGGCATGAGGATAAATAAATACAGATAAAAGAAAATCACGTATTTTAAAACTGTATGTAGTGTGTAGGTGTAGTTCCACCTAATTCTTTGTTTCTCCAATGTAATTTGTTATGTGCACAATGTTGACAATGGGACACATAAGCAATAACTTATGCCTTAGATTGTGTATGCTTCAATCATGCTTGAAGTTATTAGGATCGACTGGGGATCAAGACAGTCACCACGACGTTTTTCATGTTGCTAGTTGTACCCCTTATGTTGGCTTTCTGCAAAGAACGAAATATTTCAATGGACAATACATCAGGGGCTGCTCATGTGCAACACCAACACCGCAAGTTTACCATTTTGGGAGAGAACGGGTCGAAAACAACTGCTTTACTTGTTTACTTCCCAGGACGTTCTTGCGGGTGTCGTGGTGCTGGCGAGCAAGGAGGCAGTCCAACACCAGGGCATCTCTCTCACCATGGAGGGGGTGGTGAACCTTCAGCTCAGCTCCAAGAGTGTGGGCGTCTTTGAGGCCTTTTACAACTCAGTCAAGGTGAACTCTACAACTGTGGCTTTATAGTTGCACACAAAATACATATAGTGGTGAGAAAATGATTTTAACTTTGTTACTCAAATAGATAAAAGTATTGGTACATGAATGAAACTTCAACTTGTATTCAAAGTGCTTCTTTGTCTTCATGACCTCCTCTTCTAATGGTATATTTACCTTAACAGCCCATTCAACTGATAAATTCCAACATTGAGGTGGCAAAAGCTGGCAAAATCCCCGGAGGCAAGACCGAGATCCCCTTTGAGTTTCCCCTGAGTACCAAGGGCAACAAGGTTCTGTATGAGACCTACCACGGGGTGTTTGTCAATATTCAGGTAACTGGCACACCGTGCTTCTGCCTATTACTGTGTGGGTTTGTTTTCACATTCATCATAATGGTTCACAATTTTAACAGAGACAAAAATGTAAGAGGGAGGTTGGGTATTGTTAGTTAGACTTCTTTTGTAAGATGGGTCTTTTACAAGTAGAGACAGGAATCAGAAACGACCTCAAGATTCACCTCAACATTACAGTGATTCGTGATGTTGTCGTGATACAATATTACAAGTTTTTGTTGTGATTTCTATCTTTTTGTGTGTTTTTTTGCTACATGCACAATGCATTCGAATCTATTCCCATAGACAAAAAACAAGAAAAAAAACAAAATGAGTTGATGATACAAGTTTGATGCGTTGACGGTCGCTTGACGCTAGCGGCAGGCTCCGCCCTCCGGCTGACGCTCTGTCTCCCTGTCTCCAGTACATCCTGCGCTGCGACATGAAACGCTCCCTGCTGGCCAAAGATTTGAGCAGAACGTTTGAATTCATGGTGCACTGCCAGGTAAGGTGGCGTGATGTTTGCACGGTGCAGACATTTTTTTTCCCCTCTAATATTTCTTACACGTTGGTTGCTAGGAGTATACCGTGTTAACTCACACCTTTTGATGTGTCAAATGTCTTCAAATATATGCACTGAAAAATTATAACCATGGACTTTGAATTGGGGCCAATTGATTATATCACCAACATATATACGACTGCAGTCGCAATGCGCAACATTACAACTAGCTCATGGCTTAAAATAACCTCTGTATTTAATGCTGATCGATTGTGAATGAAATCATGTTATCAATAAAATCTAACATCTTATACCGTTTTTGTTTAAACTATTAGAAGAGACTACTAGAGAGCGAGAGATTAGTGATTATAAGTGACAACTCTTGCCTGTGTTGAACCTATGTTCATCCCAGCCACAGAAAGCCAAGTTGGTGCCCACGCCTGTAGACTTCACCATCACCCCAGAGACTCTGCAGAACGTACAGGAGGTGGGTACGAGTCACGTGAGAGCTGCACCTAACCGGCCATTTTAGACTGGTCCAGTGTTGCCGAACAACACAACTTGTCGCCTTTCTTTCATCCAGAGGAGCCTGCTTCCTCGCTTCCTGATCAGGGGACACCTGAATGCCACAAACTGTGTGATAACCGAGCCGTTGACTGGCGAGCTGATGGTGGAGAACTCCCAGGTGGCCATCAAAAGCATTGAGCTTCAGCTTGTTCGGGTCGAGACCTGTGGTGAGCATGTCTGGCTCTATAACGCCTGCGCACCACCACGGTGCATCACATTTCCTTCCCTTCTTGCCCTCTTCTGAACTGTTTGTTTGTTCGCCCGTGCTCTCCGACATACATTGGCATCATTCACAACAAAATAGCAATTGTTGCGCAGATTTGACAAGCCATGAATAGCGACTGTGCTACCGGCACAGTGCAACAGTGCCGGTTCGACAGAGGTCTTCTGAGTATTTTTCTCCCCAACGTGTCTCCAGGGTGTGCCGAGGGATACGCAAGAGACGCCACTGAGATTCAGAACATCCAGATTGCGGAGGGGGATGTCTGCCATGGACTGTCCATCCCCATCTACATGGTGTTCCCAAGGCTCTTCACCTGTCCCACCCTGGAGACCACCAACTTTAAAGTTGGTTAGTATGTTTCCCTGAGCTGACATTGTTCAATCGTTTTTCTTTTCTCGTTGACACATGGATTGGTGCTTTTCTAGATCTTTCTGTGGTAAATCTCATTTGTTGATTAACAACTGAACTAATCACCACTTACACTTCCTCCCTCTCTCTCTCTCTCTCTCTCTCTCCAATAACGGCAGTCTTCATGCTAAGCCTTACGTCACTGTTTGGGTTACTTCATTCAAATTATTGGATGTATTTGTTTTTCGTACAATGGTAAAATATGTCCCGGTGACACATTTTTAAGGGTATTCTTGTATGCATGACAACCAAAAGCTAAAATGAGTATGGTTGCAGAAATTAAGTTAATTCTGCCCAGTTGAATAATGTACACGATCGGTACCATATTGGTCCAGCACGGAATTCTGGTCTACAGTGGAGCGACAGTTGGCCTGCTACAGTCTGTGTGAACACAGCATTACGATGCCGGAGTTGGCTTTGCAGTTTGCCATCCACACACTTAACTTTTTTTTTTTTCCCCCCTCTCAACCTTTGTCTTAGAATTTGAGGTCAATGTCGTAATCGTCCTCCATGATGACCACCTGATTACAGAGAACTTTCCGCTGAAGTTGTGCAGAGTTTGACATGGATACCACACTGGACTGGGACCTCCGTCAGCCCTCAAATAACTGATGGGACCACCACTTCAACTGCATTAACTCTGGATTACTCATGTTTAGAAATATTTTCTTCCATGGTTAAGGAAAATGGAACATTTGTTTCAAGATGTTTATTGATTAATGATGGTATTACATACAATACAATAACATACATTATGACAGTAATAATGCATATGTCATTTTATGATTAACTTTGCATTGAAATGTGTATTGCATACCTTTTTTCTGTCATTTCTTAAGAGCTCATGAAATATAACCGCTTGGATTTAGAAATTTCTGGTGGTTGGCAGCTGGTGGTAAAATCTTGAAAATATATCGATCCAAATCAGATAAAAACAAGTATAAAGCAAACATTAATGTGTATCCAATCCTCGATACAGCAGTGTTGTAGAAATACTCTTAAAAGCATCAGGCTTTGGAAAAAAAAAAAAGTAGGCAAAACACAAACGCAGGACTCCCACATGAACTTGAAACGTGCAACATGATAATGTTAGACATGCTCATTACATACATGATCATACATGTTAATATGCAAGACGATACGCCCCGTTCTGGCAACTACATGTCGGGGCTCGATTGAGTAAAAGCCTGAAGTAAAGGCGTTGCGAGCGTTTCGGCACTATAAAAGCGCGCAGTGCGGTTAAAAAAACGGAGGCTCCTACGAGAAGGAGGGGGCGGGCCGGCCGGCGTGGCGTCTCCCCACCAGCATGGGGAAGTCGTCGGGGACCAGGGCGTGCTTGCGGCACGTCGGGCACGTGCTCTGCTCCTTCAGCCACGAGTTGATGCACTGGGAACACACACACAGGGAACCACCACTTCATCAGCACGCGGCGAACGTCGGCCAGGCCGAGACGGGGCCTCGTTACGTGGACCCCGTCCAAGCGGTCACGCGAAAGGACCGTCCTAATTGCGTCGACGTCATCCGATCGGGGTTCCACCGCGCCCTACCTCTCTGTGGAAGCTGTGTCTGCACTGCAGCACGCACACGCTCTCCGGGGTCATCTCGTCATGGCAGATGATGCACGGGTCCTCCGTGTTGAGCTGCAGTGGAGAGAGAACGAGAACGCACACAGTCAGTCAGTCAGTCAGTCAGTCCAAAATGGACGGGGATAACGGAGTGATTGGGGGTCAGTGGTGTATCTGCAGACTCACAGCGTTGACCAGACAGTGTTTGGCCGGTTCCAGTGGTGCCCACACGTGGGCGCCAGGCGGGAGAGCCATGGCCGCCTCCCGGGTGGAGGAGGTGCCATTCTGCTGCCACACTCTGCCCCCCGCAGGGAGGGGCTCGCTGGGGTAATCCTCCCCCTTATCCCACACAAATTGATTTTGTCATCATCATCATCCAAATATTTTCCTAAATTTTCTTTTTGATTATATTCCAATTTTTTATATTTGAAATGATGTTCAAATGCTTCATTTGAATATGGGGCTCTAGGCGGACTTTTTCAGAAGGACCAGACGTTAGCCGTTTTGTCACATTAGCACAGCTCTGTTTATGATCTCGTTTGAGCAGAAAGTGTGGAAACACCGTACCTGGTGGTCGAGGATGATCTGGGAAACGCTGTTGATGAGATCCTGAAAGGTCACGGAGTTCAGAGCACCGCCATTGGCTCGCCGAAATGTTTGAACAAACTTCACCAACTCCTGTCTGCGCGCACACGCACACACACGCACACACACACACCAGGATCAACAAGCAACCCCACAAAATGTAATGCATTATATGATAAAACAAAGTGACACATGGCCATCAAACAGCGGCTACCTGTTGTGGTCAGGGAACATGGTGCTCAGCTGCTCCAGGACCCTGTCAAACTTGGTGAACTGCTGAGACTCCAGGGGCCTGCTCCTCTGGCTGGGCGGTGGGGGGACGGGGCTAGGGGCCTGGGCCGGCGCCTCAGCGGCCGTGGCTGGTGGCGGGCCACAGGCCTGGGCCTCCACCGCGGCCTGATGCTGTTTTGGAGCCAGGCTGCTGTAGCTGGCCGGTGGCGCCTCGCTCAAAGATAACTTCTGGATGGATGAAAACGTCTGGGGGGGGGGGGAAGAGAGAGAGAGAGAGAGCGAGAGAGACAGTGACAGTGACAGACAGACAGAGAGAGAGAGAGACACACACACAGTAAGAGAAACGCCTGAGCCTGAAGCCCGTCTGTGTGACAGGGACGCGGGGCGACGGGTCTTACCACAGCGACGGGGGGCTCCGGAGCATTGGGCACGCAGACTTGGGGAAGTGCACTCAGCCTCACTCCCTTCTTCACCTGCTGGAGCTGCTCTTGGTGCAGGCTCTGCAGGGGACACACATCAAGTCATCCAGCTACTCATTACTAGTGATTTCTATCATTGCCTGGCCTATAAATGTAGGCTTTTAAACTCTGGCTTATACATTTTCTTTTTACTTTCCACGTCTTTTCACATTCAAATGTTGATGCAATTTGCCAATGCTGCTCTTTTGATTCAAATTCAAATTAAGTTCAACTTATTCCCAGCAATGTTGTGCAGCAATATAGTTTCAATTAGTTACAATATTAACATTTTGGTTCCTACAAACCTCAACCATAGAGATTTTTTCTGTGGCCTCCAGGACGCAGGACCTCCAGCGCTGTTGGAAAATGGCCATGACATGGGGAGGGTACCTGTGAGACGACATCTGTATGAATACCGCTGCAGCGTCATCCCAGCCAATAGCATGTGGAGCCCGTGGTCCGGGCCCGGCGCCTTACCTCGGTGCGACCGCTTCTAGTTTGAGGAGAATCTCCCGGCTGTCAGACAGTGACTTCTGCAGGCAGTACAAGCTTTGCTTTTGAGTGTTTTCCAATGTTGACAGCTAGGAGAGGGCAAAAAGGGCACAGGTCAATAATGTGTTATGGAACTTTTGTTATGGAATTGTTATGGAACTTGGTTCGAAATCCCTTTCTATTTTGTCAACCTCAAACGTAAGCAAGTAACGTGTTTTTATAAAAACACATTACGTCTTTTATATTTTATATTTTATATTTATAGTAGAAAAGGCCAAATTGAAGAAAGAAAAAGAAAAAGAGAAAAAGAAATAAATGAATAAATAGGGTGCAGGTAAGATGTACTTGCCTCTGCTTTCTGAGACCTTGCGGCTGCCTTGGTGGATAAATCCTGACATCGTTGTATTTCATCCTCTAGGCTCATCTTCTCCGCTGCCGACTGGTTGCTATAGAAACGGCAGGCTCATGTACTCAATGCTGGCACGGGAGGACCCACACGGCACAGTGCACCGGACCGACACGGACGGGTGCTTCTGCACCGCTGGCAACTTACCTGAGATCACAGAAGTCCGTCAGCTGTTTGTCATACTCCTTCTTCTTCTCCTGTAGACTTCTGAGGAGCCTGTAAGGAGCAGCCGTACAATAAGCCATTAGAAACACCATGATGGTAGCTCCATTATGCTAACGCTTCAGCAGGTATGATAAGTGGTCAATTTCAGAAGCCATTGATATCATTTCTGATCAACAAACTTATACGGCACTGGGAGCCCTACAATGGATGGACGCTAGTTCCTACCCGCTCCGTTTCCCTGCCAGCTCTTCAATCTCCATCTTGAGGGCTTTGAGTTCCTCTTGGTTGGCCTTCTTCTCCTTCTGGTCTCGCCTGACCATCTCCTCGAGTTTCTGCTGGAATAGCTCCACTTCTTTATTGGTAACCTTCGTGAAAAGAGACAGACGAGACGTGAGACAGAGCTGCACCCACAACAGGTCCTTTGGGATCGGTGGGCGCTTTCTGGGGAGGTGACCGGGGCCTACTCGTATGTTGGTGTTGGTCTCCTCAATCGCCTTCTCCAGAGACGCTAGTGTGCGTTTGTGCTGGAGGTCCATCTCGGCCATGCGTTTCACCAGGGCCAGCATCGTTTCCTCCAGATCCCCGCTGGTCTGCGGCGCACAGCTGAGGTCACACTGGTTTGGAACAAGGGTTTTGGCTTTGTTTAGACACGAGGGAACGTAAGGGTTTTGGTTTCTTTCACAAATCTCACTGATGCGTCAAACTCGCCTCATTCTCTGTATCGACTGCCATGTCCCCTCTGTCCCCTGGATAGGCCTACAGAAACATGGGATACACATTTACTTCACCAAATAAATGCATGGTTTTAGCTATTCTTATAACAATAATAAGACGTTTAGGTTCACAATTTTGCATTTCTGAGTTCAGTGGGTTTTTCTTTTGACTAGAGAGACAACATCTGCCCAAACCCTTTCGTTTACCTCACTGCTATAGAGATCAAAGTCCACAGAGTCACTGCCTGAAGAGTGCGCGACGTGATTGCTGTTCACCGCTGCGTCACATGGCCAGTAATCCTTCGAAATGCAATCCAGGCTCGCCATTGCGCCGCCCGCCGACCGCGGGGCAAAACTGGGGTACGGACACGGGAAGGTCAGCAGGTGGTCGTAGCCGACGCCGTACGGGAAAGGGTCCCCGGC
>OMKI01018195.1:17176-39993 GCA_900302315.1 Phycis blennoides | reverse complement strand
GGCCTGCAGGAGCTCGTAGGAGCCGCGCTGGGCGGCGATGCCCCGCTGGAGCTCCTCGGCGTGGGCCAGCAGGGAGCGCAGGGCCCCCGGCTGGCAGGGGAGCGAGTCGGCCGAGGAGTCCCGGGTGTCCGCCTGGTTGTCCAGCCAGCAGCGCAGCTCGTCGAACATCTGCTGGAACTGCTGGGTGGAGGACAGGGCGGCCTGCAGCTGGGACAGGCTGTCCGCTGGAGGGACGGAGGGACAGAGGGACAGAGAGAGAGAGAGAGAGAGAGAGAGAGAGAGAGAGAGAGAGAGAGTCTAAGTGAGAGTTTGTTAGGATACTCTTCGATTTTGTCAAAACAATTCCCGTGACAGCTTTACAAAAAGAATTAAACGGGATATACCAGGGCTTGGAAAAACAAGACCCTGTATATCTAACTGCTCTATTTACTATTTGCTCTGTAACAAAAAACAATCCACTGTCAAAACCGTAGCAGTAGGCTATTTCAACAGCATTGGGATAAATCACACGCTGAACAAAGCAACAGCTGCATCTGTTTTCGCTCAAACATGATTACATCTGCCAAACAAAGAAATTAGATTTTAATGATTTATCAGCAAACAGTTAGCGTGTTTATCTGTGTGTCTGCAGCCAGAGATTGAAATCATATGACAGGACCAGCAGGACCTTTCTAGCGCCCGGTGTGGGGGGGCAGCATGTCGTTGAGTCATATCCAGTTCCATTGTGTTTGTCATCAAAACCGAGCAGCCCAAAGTTTACATGAAACGTTGGAAAAATAAGCGCCAACTAAACAAAGAAAAAATACCAAACATTCCCTTTTCATCGCGCTGCGCTCCGTTGTGGCGCCACCGTTACAACGGCTGGATTCGGTTCGACCCGAATCCAAATACTCGTAAATACAATCGACCCCGCGCTCGTTATCCACAGGAGGTCGAGTGGCGGATGGTTTTTCACGTTATTCTTTGTTCCTTTTTTTTCGTAAACGACGATGTATTTCACGCGGTTTGATTCCTTTACGACTTCTCCCGCAGCTCAGTGAAGCACACCGACATGAACGCCTCCTGCATGAAATACCATTTGAATCAACCGAGGGCATCTCGCTCGTCTGACGCTCCACGACCGCGCTATGCCGACTATGCCAACTATGCCAACTATGCCGACGACGCTAAGCAAAAGGAACAAGCTTCAAACCCGAAACCCGTCCTCGCGAACCACAAAGGCCCGCCATCACCCGGACCGCCGCCTCACCTGCGCGCTCCTCCAGGTTCCGCAGCGGCGCTCCCACGGCCTCCAGCCGCTTGGCCAGCTCCTCCCGCAGGTAGGGCTCGTCCACCACGGTGCTCAGCTCCTCGCACAGCCGCGCCGCCTCCGCCAGCTCCGCGCGCCTCCTCTCCAGCTCCGCGCGCACCTCGCCCGTCTCCTGCAGCCGGCTCCTCAGGGCCTCCGGCTGGGCGCTGAGCGACGCCTGGCCGTCCAGGCGCTCGCCCAGGTCGCTCACGCTGGCCGCCAGCTCCTTCAGCAGCGCCTGGGAGGGGTGGAGGTAGAGGTGGAGGTGGAGGTAAAGGGGGCATTTAGCAGACGTTTTTGTCTAAAGCGACGTACAATCAGTACATTTGTGGGGTTCGACACGTGGACAGTTGGAGGAGGGGGGGATCAAGGGGATCGAACTGCCGACCATGCGGTTAGTGGATGACCCGCTCTGTCCACCCGCTCTACCCACTGAGCTACGGTGGGAGCTAACCACCGTAGGGGCCGCTCGGGCCAAGGTTTGGATCAAAGGTGTCTCTAACCCAACGGTGGTACTTTTCAGATACACATAGTGAATGAGCCAGTAGGGGTGAGGCTTCTTGCTCGAGGATGCCCAGAGCTGGACTGCGGCAAATGGGATTCACACCCAGGACCTTTCGGCCGGGAGTCTAAGACATCACTAGACTATCGATTACAATCGTGTCTGCTGAAAGACCAAATAGCTAAATAGACTAAATGTCAAATTAAACACTAGAACTGTTGCATTACAATGTTACAATGTTGCATTACTGTCGTCGCCATGGGCAACCACACAGGACCCCATGGGCGCTGCTTACCTGGTATTGTTCGCTGGTGCCCTGGGCCCGGTCGATGCGGTCCGACCTCAGGTCCAGTCGGGACGTCAGGTCCTCCCACTGCTGAGAGATGGAGCCCAGCTCGGCCTGAACCTCCTGCAGGTCCTTGGGGTCCTGGGGGGCGTCGCCGGTCTGAGAGAGGATACCCTCGGCGGACTGGGTCAGCTGGTCGTACTGGGGCCGGCGGGTATCGAACTCACGCAGCATAAACTGGGGAAGAGAGAGGGGAGGGAGGGAGGGAGGGAGGGAGGGGTGAGGTTAAAAGTTCAGAAACCATAGAGAGATAGAGTTTCTCCCCTTGGATTCAGGGAGTTCTTCCTTGTCCGTAAAATAACCCTTTCGACCGTAACTGTGATAAAGGGCGAAGGAATTTTTTTACTTGACTTACAGAGTCTCTGCGTCTCTCTGTGTGTCTGTAACTGTCCGGAGTCAAGTGCGCCGTACGCACACATTTAAATATTTGTAAATGTGTGTTTACCTTGGAGTACAGACTTACGAGTGGAAAACATGCTGAATATATAAGTGTGTCTCGGTGTCTCAGCCCACACTCAGTGGTCAGGCTGCCTGTACGTCTGCAGTGTGTCTGGCGCCCCCTACCTGGACTTGTTGTTTCTGCGTGTTGAGCATGTTGGGGTCGATGCTCAGCGGTCCGAGGACGCTCATCATCAGCTCCTTCTCCCGCAGCCAGGGACCCAGCTGACTGGCCGCCGTGGCGAAACTGCCCAGCCTATCAGCACAGGTCTCCAGCTCGGTCTGCCTCTGTGCTGCCGTCTGATTGGCCTTCTGCCAGCGGGAGTCTGAAAGGAGAAGGGGACAAATTGTCAAAAGTGTCAAATGAGCAAACACTGCAATATTTCATGAATGAATTATTCTTAGATGTGTAACATCATGTCACAGTATCAAGTGAATTACAGAATTAAAGTGTGGAGTTGGTTGTTTTAGAACTTCAAATATCAAACACACTTTGAGATTTTGATTGATTTGCATTCATTTGAGAAACTTGGGCTTGATTGTTCTCAGCCTCCACCAAGCAAATCCTATTGCTTTGTTTTTCCATTAGCAGCCTCTAGTGGAATTATTTGTAGCTACAGTTATAGCTATATCAATAGTGGACCAGAACAAAACGATTTCTAGATACAAAATTCACTGGATGGACCGACTTGATTTTGCATTTGATTCTTGCGAAATGTTCTACTTCGGATATTTCTTTAACAGAGCAAATAGCCGCAGCAGAAAAGTGACACAGCGCAGGTTTATACGTTACATGTTGGTTTAAAAGCACAAACGGTGTCACAGTGTCTCCATGTAAACAGGTGGAGCACCACTGACCCAGCTCCTGTAGCTGCTGTCTCCAGGTGTCTGCTTCAGGGGAGTCCGGGTTGTCTGCGATCAGCTTCCTCAGCGAGGCCTTCAGCTCCTCCACCTTCCCCGAGTGCTCCGTCAGCTCCCTGAGGAGCGCCTGCAGGAGCAGAGGAGGAGGTTTACAAACGCAGACAAATGTGTACAGTGGTGGTGGTGGTTCTAGGAGCATTTCAAGGGCGAGAAAAAAAAATTAATGTGAATGTGAATGAAAAATAATATAACCTTTCCTATTGTTTTCCTGCAGTTTATTATTGAATTATTAGCACTGAATTAGAATCATTATAGTTATTATTACCATTATTGCATGCTCTAAAAGTGGATGTTCAGAATTTAAAACGTGAAGAACTAATAACTATTAACTACATTCACATAACACTTAAACTAAATGAAAATTTCCCCTCAAAGCGCCCCCTATTTTGAGACATGGATTAGCCCGGCGCGCACCTTGTTCTCCTGAGCCTTGGCGCGTACCACCTCGGGTTTGGAGGGGGAGGCGCTCTGGCCCTGCTCCAGGCTGTGCTCGCGGTCGTGCAGCCAGCTGCTGAGCTCCTGGGCCCCCTGGCTGGCCTGCTGCCTGAGCTCCAGGGACGCCTGCTGGCGGGCGTGGCGCTCCTTCAGCTCCGAGCCCAGCGTCTCGTAGCGGCCGTTCACATCCGCCACCGCCACCTGCAGCTCCGTCAGGTCTGGAGGGCGGAGGCGCAAATAACAAAGAAACCGACCTTTAAAAAAACCTTGATGATGAAAAGAAGCGACGGAGTGTTAGTGTAGAAGTGCAAGAGAGTGAGAGATAGCGTGCGCGAGGTAATGAGAGAGAGATGAAGATGGAGAGGGAGATAAAGGTGAAGATGGAGGTATAGACCGAGTGGGAGCTCGCCTTTGCAGGTGTGGATGCCATTAACGCTGCCTGGGTTGGCAGAGCCGTTGATCTGAGGAGCACCTGGAGAGACACACGACTTCATGAGAACAGCAGGAATGCAGGCCTCTGGCCCACTTTCTTTAACAAGACTTTCACCTTCAACAAACACATTTTGAAAAATGAGGATAGTCTATTTTCAAAGGCTGAATGTCGCTGGTTAATATTTTTGTTTTACTTGTATGTCTGTTTATGCTTATTAGGATTATATGTGGGTGATGTCAACTGTTTAGCGTCTAGCATCTGTTGTTTACCGGTCTTGGTCTGGGGTGCTGTGATGCCAATGATGGTGGACTCCAGCTCTGAGCCGGTCTTGTTCAGCTCCTGGACCCGGGAACCCTGGGACTCCCAGTCGTTACACAAGTCCTGCACACCACACAGTTTCACTAGGGTTAGTCCACGCTCACTTTGAACCTCTGCCGCACTCCCAGTGACTTTAGTGCTTTTCTGTTGACTCCTCGGCTAGCCAGGCGCACTCACAGCCACCTACACTGACCCACAGAACCACACACACCTGGAGCTGCTGGACTCTGCGCTGCATGCCCTCCGTGTCCAGGCTGGGCTCCTTGGCAGGCAGCTGCTCCTGAGACGCCTGGAGCCAGCGGAGGAGGGAGCCGGAGAGCCCGCGGAACTGACCCAGCCGCTGCTCACAGCCCTGGATCGCCGAAAACCTGGGAGAGGGAGGGAGAGAGAGAAGAAAAAGAAAAAAAGAAAGAAAGAAAGTGTGTTTTTATTTGGTTTCTTCTCTGTGGACCCGCATCTTTCACGCGGGCATCAGGGAACAGCGGCCTGGTGCAGCCCTGTCTAAGCAGCATCGGGCCAGCGCTAACACATCCTGGCCTCACCATACTGCAAACCTAGCTGTCACGCTGCATGTACTCTGCATTTGTGAGAACCACTGCTGGTCACAGTCATAATGGGCCTCATTAGTCACCTTCTTATTGATCACACTTCTAAATAGTGTGATTATGAAAGGGGCAACATTTACAGCAACCTGCATTTTTAAATCGCTTCGTTTGTTTGTGATGCCACTGGAGTAGATAGATAGATACTTTATTAATCCCCATAGGGAAATTTTTTAGTATATACAGTACTATGTATTTACTATGTATTTATTTGAGTATTTACTATGGGTTGATGTTTTAACCTTAACGTCGTCATTGTAAATTCACAGTAAAGTTCTTAATTTCCATTGGCAACATTACCTGTCATTGACATTGGCTTCCAGCCGGCTGAACTCATCTGACACCGCCTTGACATTATCCAACAGGCTTTGAGCGTTGGAGAAGGCTTGTGATTGGCTGAGGTCGGTGCCCAGGTCACAGAAGGACTTCAGTTGTCCCGCCTCCTGCTCCAGATCTGACTTCACCTCCTGTGGAGGAACACAATAGATGCACGCCATGTGTTATTAGCTAAACATTTTTACTTGTTTAAATGACGAGTTGCATCACTAACATTTGATACAACCCATGTGGAATACGGACTACGTTGAAGGCCTCCCGCTAACCTCCACGGTCTGCCTGTAGTCGTCCACGCTGTGGTCAGGCTGCCCAACGGGCCCCAGGGCCATCAGCCTGCTCTGGGTGAAGCCCTGCAGATCGGCCCCCAGGCGCTCGTAGTTCTCCAGCCTGGGCAGCAGGTCCTTCAGCTCGGCCTCTCTCCCCGCCTGGCTGGCCTGGGCGGCGGAGTACCGTCCGTTCAGGTCGGCCAGCGCCCCCTGGAGGTCGGAGGCCGCGGCCGCGTCGGCGCTCTGCAGGAGCTTGGACAGGGAGTCGCGCGTGGCTTCCACGCTGCCCTGCCTGGACAGCAGCTCCTGGCGGAGCTTCTGTGGAGGGGATGACGGGTGGGGGGGTTGTGAGTAGGTTAGTTGGGGTTGGGGTTTGTTCAACACCAGTGAGGCAGTTCCTGGGGGTGCCAGAGATATGGATTTCGCTTTGTTATACCCACAGAAGTCAGATTAGGAAGTCACATTTTGGTGAATTTGTTCAATATTATTTGTAATGAATGTTGCGGATAGGGCTGTGGCAACTTTCGTTTTAAATGCCGAGCCATTATGCACGCTATTTATGTACTTGACTTGATTTGATGAAAGCCAAAGGGTTTATCTTTGACAAAAACAGAAACACTGAACAAATTACAGAGAGACTTCATGTTTGTTTCGAGTTTACCTCCAAGTCAATTTATGCCATTTTTACCAGTGTGTCTGATGGTGAAGCATATTGACCATCAAACACGAGCGACATGGCGGTAGAAAACTTCACTTGGGCCGCGGGGCTACCCACCTGGTTTTGGGTCATGGCGTCCTGTACGGCCTGTGTGGTGGGCTGGACCGCTCCCGGGCTCAGAGCCAGCTGGTCAAGCCAGGACAACAGACCCTTGAGCCCCTCCTGGACACTGACCGACTGGGCCACCGCCGTCTGCAGCTGCTCGGCCCTCTCCGACACCGACGCAGACAGCGTGTCGAACCGTCTCTCTAGGCCATCTGAAGAGGAAGGAGACAGAAGAAAAGGGAAATATTTTTCAATTGCTGGATATTACACTACAGTACATGATCATCATGAATGAAGAAATGTTTTTTTTTTTTTTTTCCAAAACACGTCAATGTATTCTTTGCATGACTGAAAATCCTCTGAGAACCAGCAGCTTCACTGTGAGCCACTAGGTGGCACTGTTTTGCGTCCAATGTGACCGGCCCCTACCTGCTGTGCAGAGGATGTCCACAGCCTTGAGGGAGGGGGATTCCTCGGTGCTGACCAGCTCCCTGCCCGCTCGCTTCACCCTCTCCAGCTGCACTGAACGGGCCGCCAGCTCATCCTGCAACAGCTGGGGACAAATGTGCGTTTCAGATTATGCATACATCAGCAAAAGTATCGGTTTAACTGTGAGAACATTACATTAATAGAAAACAATGCTTGGGGATGCAAATGATGAGGAAATCTTAGATTCTCAAAAATTCTAATAATTCTTGTCTATCTGTGTGTGTGTGTGTGTGTGTGTGCATCCCACCTGTACTTGTCTGAGTGTGTTCTGCAGGTTCTGGGGGTTGGTGTCCCCAGTGGGCCGGGCCGTGTCCTGGTCCTGCTCCTGGCTGCTGAGCCAGGAGTGGAGCGACACAGCCTCGTCCTGGTACTGCTGGTAGCGCTCCAGAACCCCCGACAGACGGCCGCCCAGCTCAGAGGACTGCAGAGAGAGAGAGAGAGTGAGAGACATATGGAGAGAGAGAGAGAGACATAGGGAAGGAGAGAGAGAGAGCGAGAGAGAGACATAGTCAGAGAGGGGGAGGAAAGAGAGAAAGGAAGAAGATGGGGCAGAGAGTGTGTCAGAGACATAGAGAGAAGGACAGTGTATCTGTGGAGCCCTACCTTGGTGTGTAGGCCGGTGTATCTGTGCAACCCTACCTTGGTGTGTAGGCCGGTGTATCTGTGGTTGGCATCGTGCAGTTTGTCCGTCACAAGCTGCTTGGTGCCTTCCAACGCCGGGTGCGAACCACCCGCCTGCTCCAGCGCTCCCTGCACCGAGTCCAGAACCTTCTGACCCGAGATGGACACGAAGCGCAGGTCCGCCTTGTGGCAGATCACCTCCTCAGCCAGCTGTGGGTGGGGGGGGGGTAGAGGAACCAGGCAAGAGGAACCGGGTCAAAGCTCGGTATGTGCGCGGACGGGCGATCGCTTGCGTGGCGAGAACGTCACTCTCGTCTCGTCTCTTGTCGAGCGAGTCTACCTTCTTGTGCTCCTCCAGTCGTCCCTTCAGGCCCTGCGCGTCAGTCTCTCCTTCCCCCAGGGTGCGCAGCTCCTGCTCGCTCTGTTCCAGCCAGGCGCCCAGACCGCCGTGCTCCTGGAGGAACTTGGACAGCTCGTCCTGCAGGACCTCGGATTTCCTCAGGCGGTCCTGGAGGGGGAACACAGGGGAGATGTGATGCCAGTTCCTCCTCAAAGGAGATCCTTTGGTGCAAGTCATCGCATTCAGTTTGCGGAAGGACTCGTCTTTTAAGACACAATGTACTTTATTTATTCCAGAGGAACTCATACATGATTCAGTCTGATGTTACTACTAATAATTGGGTTGCATTGTAAGCTGCAGGAGTTTCTTAAATCTATACCGATTTTAATATTGCATGCAGAATAAGAGATTTACATTCATAATAAACTGTATTTGAAATATAATTATAATACAATATATATTTTTCAATCTATGCTCTGCTATAGCTGGTGTTTGCCAATGGAAATCCCCTGAGCACCCGACCATCCCGTCTGCATTCTGCACGTCGGTCTGCTGACTCTTCGTCGGGATGAAGGGCCAACTGCCTGCAGGGCTGAGAGAGAGCGGCGGTCCGGCCAGTGCACCCTGTACCTGGCAGTTCTGCAGCTTCCTCTGGTGCTCAGCCTGCAGGTAGTCCAGCGAGGCCCGCAGGCGCCGCTTCTCGTCGGGGGGCACCGTGGAGTCGGGGCTCTCCAGCAGGGCGCGCGTTGACTGGGCCACCTGCAGCAGCTCCGCCTGCTTGGCCTGGAGCTGTTGCATCTCCGTCTGATCGGCGGGTCGAAGGTGGAGGATCGGGTGGAGAGAATCATTAGCATCCGTTCTTAAAAGGTTGAGGTCGAGTTAGAGTGTAGCATATGAACTCACAGAAGCAGCATCTTTGCATTATATTATTTTGTTACTTAACTATGAAAATATATATAACAGATATTATTTGTCATATTATCATTAATATTTCTTCCTAGATACATAATAAAAAAAATATGTATCTAGGAATGCATCTAGGAATGTTTTGAATACATTTTGTCAAATAATTCAATAATTATCTTAAATAACCCCCCCCAAAAAAAACCTGCCAAGGATCCGTGTCTGACCTGCAGCATGTCTGTGTGTGACTGTAGAGCACCCTCTGGCTGTGTGGAAGAGAAGCGTGAATCTGGGATATCTTGAGGGGATGCACTGCAGCTGGTGGTGGCTGCCATCACAGCAGGCTGGCTGAGGGAGGACAGGCCCTCCAGCAGCGCATCAATCTGTCCCCGAGTCTCCTGGAGGTCCTCCTCTGCCTTAGCCTGGAGTGGAGGAGGAGAAGGAGGAGGAGGAGGAGGGGATGAGGAAGATGGGGAGCTTATTAACTTAATCAACACCAATAGTTTTAATGTGCATCTCAACATTGTGGGTTCAAAAAAAACAATAGAAACCCAATTAGTTCCATCAACAAAACATTCAAACAGTTAGTTAGTTCACAATGAATATGCGAACCACACTCATTGACAAGACTCCATTTCCCATGAACCCGCTCTGCTCTCCTTACCCTCTGTGTGTTCTGCTGGAGCGTGGTGCTGATGGTCGTGTCCAGCTGGGTCACCGAGGCGTCGGCCGAGTCCGTCAGGGCTCCATACTGCTCTTTTAGCCTGCGCAGCGTCGCCTGCAGGCTCTCCCTCTCCTCAGGGCTCAGGCAATCCCCGCGCTCCGACAGGAAGTCCTCCACTGAGCGGATGGTCCCGGCCACGTCCTCTGCTTTGCTATGAAGCGTCTTCTGCACATCCTGGATGAGGGAGGGAGAGTGAGAGGGATAGAGAGAGAGAGTTAGAGAGTTTGATGCCAATATAAAGAAAATGTATATTTATGTGTGTCTGGCCACATGCCACTCAACATTGGCAATTGTTAGGTCATTGTGAGTCTTGTCAATAAAGACCAAAGGTTCCAGTACCTTGAGTTCCCTCTGCTTCTCTTGCAAGACATCCACATCACCTGACTCTGCACCGGCTTTCTGATTGGCCAACATGCTGGCGGCTCCAGCCAACCACACGTTGAGGCCTTCTAGTTTCTGAGAGCACTCTGCTTTCTGCTGCTTGACCACCTGAGAGACAGAAAGGGAAGGGAAGGAAGGAAAGAAGAATGGCCCACAGAAATAGAAAAGCCAGAATTATTAGCTGAACCGTTTATCAATCATTGACGTCTACGGACACCTATTTTACTCATTGGCTCAACTCAGACCTCAACAAAAATAGCCAAAACCCGACCCATGCCTACATCGTACCGTGGAGTGCGCACACCTGTCTGTACCCTTTTGTTCTGTGCAGTGCACACACTTTGAGCAAAGCTTTGAGCATATTGTGTCCAGAGTTCACATCAACGCACACAAACCGGCAGACAAACGAGCACACACAATAGACACACACACACACACACACAGGATCATCTTATCAATAAGTCAGCAAACAGTTCAGTCAAGGTAATAACAGACAGTGAGAGGAAAAACATGTTTTAAATCACACGTATACACATAAACTCTTTTCCCCCCTCTGGTCCTCTCACACAACGGTAGAGTCGAGGGGTGAAAAGTGAAAGCGTTGTAGCCGCTAACGTTTGGCCACTAGCAATTCCCTAGAGTGTTTTTCCACACGGCCGTGAAAAGCCTTTTTCCTTTCCGTGGCAATCTGGAAGAGCAAGGCAGACATGTTAATATTAACACGCAAGACACATGCAAGAGAGTAGCACACGTACAAGGTGAGGAAGCCTGTGACGGTAGCTTTTTGACATGAACTGTTCAAGTGGCTTAGCATGTGCAGGAGGAGAAGAGAAGCAGTGATACGCTATTCAAAGATTGAATTATTAGATGATGTTCAATTCTAATTATTATTATTAAAAGGATGGAGGATTTCTCTGCCTTGGTATGAGGCAATGATATATGAGCATGATGGCTGGTTGTGGTTATTAAAACGGCAAGTATGGATCTGTATTTGAGTGACCATGAGAATAGAAGAGCTAAATAATGAACATTACAGTTATGAGATGAAAAAAACTGTAAATTAACGCAGACATCTTTTTGGGGTGAGTAAAGCAGAATGGTGAAGAAGAAAAAAAATACACTCCAAAAGACGCGTTCATATCAATGACCTCATCCGCGCGCATCCAAACCTCGATCTTGCGGGCCGTCTGTCTCTCTATCTCCCTCTCCTTTTCCTCCTCCTCCTCTTTGGCACTCTCCTTCTGCCGGAGCTCCTCCTCCCTGGCCCTCTGATTGGACAGGGCCTCGGCGCGGGCCTTGGCCTGCCCGCTGGCCTGGTGGAAGGCCCCCTGCAGCCTCTGGAGCTGCCCCAGCAGGTGCCTGCTCTGCTCGGGGGCGAGGTCCTGGGCGCGCTCTGAGATGAACACCTGGATGTCGAGGGCCGCGTCGGCGACCTCGTTGGAGCGGGCCGTCAGGGCGGCCTGGAACTCCTGACGGAGGTGAGGAGGGATGGGGAATAAGAAAAACAACAGTGTGAATGCCGCCGCATCAGCGTCCACGCTAAAAGGCCGTAGTGGTAGAGGTAGCCGGGAGTAGAGACAGCATTAGACTAACTTTCAAGTGATAATCTACCATGTTCAAATCTTGTGTAAATCTGAACATAAACCTCATTCTAAAAGCTTAGCTATGGCAGCAGAGAGGTTCCTGGGAGGAGAAAACTCTGCTGTCAGCATACAACATTTTCTCTTAAAACGGCAAAGGACATTTTTCAGGGGTATTGAACACATCGCCATTGACCGTTGGACATGACTGCTATGTGTGCTATTTACCTTGCAGTACTCCAGCTGCTGCGTGATCTGATCAACAGCGCTATCTTTCTCCTCTTTCGCTGCCATCGCTCCGTCCATCCTGGCCTCGGTCTCCCTCAACCAGGACAACAGGTTCTCCACTCGACCTCCAAGGTTCTTCTGCTCCGTTGTCACAGCCTCCTGAAGCAATTGAGGGTTGGAGAGCCAACCCTTTTTGTTAGCATGCAACTCACCTCGATGACAATGATAATCGTACTTCAACATACATGTAGGTGCCCGGAATGAATACAGCTAGTACAAACTTTCACTATGAACCTCCTTTACCTTGTAAGAGTCTCTGTGTTCTCGTAGACCCCGTAGAATGGTCTCAGAGACTCCCAAGGCCGACTCGTACCCTCTGGCCAGGCTCCGCCCATCCTTCTCCAGGGCCAATAGGAGTTGAGGTGGGACATCGGCGGGGCGAGGCTCGAGCAGTTGGGCAGCGGCATCCACTTCCTTGTTGACCTCAGGTTCCAGGTCCTGCAGCTCAAGTCTCAGCGCCTGAGAGACGGATTAGTTAAAGTGGAACAGAACAACAGTATATTCATTGTTAAATCAGCTTTGACTCTGGTCTCACATGCTCGCAGAGTGCACACAAACTACAAACCTAAGAATGAGACCAATTCCTGACATCGCGACATCATAATTCCAAGGGTGTACGAAGGGTAAATGCATGCGGTGTGACACCAGTAGACAAAGTCACCGTGCAGATGTGCCTACCTCTGTCTGCCTGATGATGTCATCGAGAGAGATGAGGCTGCGGCCAATAGACTGCTGCTCCTGCTGTTTGAGGCAGACCTCTATGTGCCTCACCATGGAGACGAGGGCCACGATTCGCTGGTCATGTTCCAGGCATTCCTGGCGGATTAGCGATGACTGAAGGGAAAAGATAAAGACTTCAATTAAGGACAACAGATGTAACATTGTGAAGATGTAAAGGGATACTTTATGTGCTAGAACATCATTGAATGATAAATTAAACATTTTGATCTAACCTTAGTGGAACCCTTTGCTTTCTTCATCTGTTTGTCTTCATTTTTCTCCTTCTCCTCCTCCCCACTACTTTCTGTAGCCGTATCAAACTCTGGGACCTCCTCCTCCTCAGATTCTGTTGGAATGTCCTCCAATGGTAAAGGAGCTGCTATGCGTGTTTTGTGGTCTGTCTGACTTGGGAGAGGGCTTTCAACTTGAACTTGAAGCCTGTGTTCCCCCTTCACATGTAGCTTTTGATCCTGTTTCCTGAGATCCACTGATGTAGAATCGGGCAGTAAGTGTGATTCGCTATTAACAGCCTCATAAGTGGCGCCAACGACATCTTCAGCACTCCTGGTACTTGAATTAAAAGACTCCTCACCAGTAAGAACTGCGGGGTGTTGGTGCTCCTTAATGTTGAGTTGATGTTCCTTAATTTCTTCCCCAACCGACGTAATCCCAACTATTTTTAAAGGTTCCTTAATTTCTCCCCCTGCAGAGTCAGTTGCAGCTTTTTGCACATGCTCCTTAACTTCTTCCCCACCAGACTTAATGACAGACATGTGTGAGGCTTTGATGAACTCTTGTCCAGCAGGCTGACTGCCAGTTAATTGCAAAGGCTCCTTAATTTCCTCAACAACAGATTTACTTTCAGCAATTTGCACAGGTTCCTTCATTTCTTTGACAACAGACTTAAATCCAGTCATTTGTATAGCTTCCTTAAATTCTTTCTCTGTAGAATTAATCCCAGCTATTTCTAAAGGTTCCTTGGATTCTTCTCTGACAGACTCAACCTCAGCCATTGCCTTTACCATGGGCAGTGCTGATGCACTGATTGGTCTTTGTAAAACTTCATTAGCTGTTTTGGTATCAACTGTAGAAGTAGGAATGCTGTAGGTGTCATCACTGCCTGAGGACCTAGCAACATCACCTTCTGACTTGACTGACTTCCCAACAGCATCAACAGTCAATGGCTTTTCTGCAGCGGGATCAGCATGGTCTGCAACTTTTGGTGTTTTTGACTTTCTGTTTTTCTTGTTCCGCTTCCCTTGCCGAGTCTCTTTATGCTGGTCTGGTGAAGTTGTCTCTTTATCTTTTCCCTCCTTAACACCACTGCCATGATCATCTTTGTCTTTTGATAAGGTCTTAGGTTCTTTAAGGTCTAAACTTGAATCATCTGTGATACTTGGCTCCTCCACAACCACAACTTCCTTGACATCCACTTTCAAATTCGCCTCCTCTCTGCCACTGGTCTTTCCCATCCATTCCACCTTTGGCTTAGCATCAAGCCATTTGCTGTGATCATCCTCATCAGTACTACCCTCAACATCAACCATCTTAGTAAAGGGAGTTTCCATCTTTCTCAAAGGAGTTTCCATCTTAATCACGGGAGTTTGCATCTTTACATCTCTAGCATTTCCTGCTTGGCTCTCCTTCTTGTGCACCTCTTTGCGTAGTGCCTCCAGCTCTTCAGCAGCTTGCTTTTCTGTCACTCCCTTTTCAAACACCTTTTTCAATATGCTCTCCTTTGCTTTCAGTATCAGGGCTGCCTTCTCATTCTCTGGTAAGTTGGATTTCTCAGGTCTCTTTGCACCACTCTGCCCACTAACCCAACTCTCTTTCTTGCCATCCTGTTTGTCTATACTTTCATCCATGTGCTCCCTTACTGTTTGAGCTCTTGTCATGTCTGGTTGCCCACTGTTATCATTTTCTTGCTGATCATCTTTCTTTACCAGAGATACGTCAACATTCCCAATCTTCCCATCAATCTTAAGTTCACCATCTTTGACATTTCTTTCTGGTACCATCTCAACCTTCACTGGTAATGAGGCAACAACAGTGATTGACTTAGTGACTTGAGACTGATCATCAGTTTCTGCATTAGTTTGCTTAATGTCCAATACAATATCGTTTTTCTCTAAAGGTAGTGGCTTACTTTCACCTTCTTTACCCCTTCCTTTCTTCTTACTCTTCTTCTTTTTCTTGCTTTTGGCTTCGGTCTCTATATCTGAAGCAGTCAAACTCTGGTCTGAATGCTTCACACCAGTTGCCTCTCTGCTTTCAATCTTTTCAGTTGTGTCCTCCTTTAGTTCTACCCCCATATCTCTTTTCCATGCTTCATCACATTGTTTGGTGTATTCATGCTCATGTTTTAGAGGAAGCATATCTACACCTGAGCTTTCTTTGAGTTCTCCCTCCACCTTGACATCATCTGCTGTAGCTTCATTCATTCCATCATCAATATCATCAACATGATGCACTGATAAATCCCTGTCATCTACTGGCCTTGTCTTATTCTTGTCAGCTCTTGCAGGTAGGTCCACTGATCTTGTGGTAGTCACCTGTTCTGAAACTTGTACTTGAGAAGTTGTGTTGAATGTTTCAGGGCCTGATTCCTGGTATGGTTGCACTGCTGTGATATGAGAATCATTCCTATCTTTTTGTGATGCAACAGAATGGCTCTCACCGATTTGTGATGCCTCACGTGGTCCCTGTTTTAGCTCATCTTTCTGAGGTTTGATCTCATCAATTGCTTGCTGTATCCTTTTCCCAACATTGCTGGCAAATTTAGCCAGCAGGTCAATTGATGAGTTAGACTCAGTGAGTGGCTCGTTTTCCACAGTCAATTGTTCATCTACAGTCTCTTCTTCAATGGTTGGATCACAGAAGGCCAATTGATTGGATGTAAAAGAATCCAATAGCCTGTGATCCGTCTCTTTAATCACCAAACCTCTATCTAGCTGCTCCAAGAGTGGAGATGTTGACACAGAGCTTTCAGCTGACAATTTTGCCTGGCTGCTGGCTACTGATAAACCTGCGACAGGGCTGTAGGTACTGTTTGAGGAAACCACTGGTGTAGAACTTTCCTCGCCTTCATCTATTTCTAGTGAAGTCCTGCTCTCCTGGATATCAAAGGCCATTTCACTTGAGATTAGCCCTGCAATGATAGCATCGTCAAGGCTTGCAACTCTTTGACCAGTGGCAGGATGGATAAGGCCTCCTTTGCTGATCTGTTTGATGGCTATAACTCTGGCCATATCTTCCTCAATCAAACCTTTCTCAGAGGCTTCAGGCAAAGGGAGTCTATCTCCACTGGTGACATCAATGATCCCACCACTGTCAGCCTGGCTTTGGAGCAGCCTCAAAGCTGGCACTGGGTCAACTTTGCCAAATGCAATGGCCTGGTTTAATGTTAACTTGTCCCCCGTTTGCTCATCCTGAATACCGCTGAATTGTTTTACCTCCAGGAATCGTTTTCCCGTGTTAAGATCTATCTTACCCTGGTGAACTAGGTCAGAATAAGGGACAATATGACAGGACTGAGGATCAATTACTCCTTGAGTTACACTAGTAGAAGTCATAGCGTCCTTGGCAATTTTCTCCTCAAGAAGACCCTTAGAAACTGCCTCTGTCAGTGTCAGTTTACGTCCAGATTCTGGGCAGAAAATGGCTCCAGTTGAAGCTTGGAAACGAGCAGACTCTGGATGTGATAAAAGGCTGACATTTCCCTTGTAGACATGCTGCAGTTCCTCTAGTCCAGAGGCAAAGGAGCGGTCTACCAATCCTCTCTCCAAAGCATCAGAAACTGACAGCCTTGTGCCTGAGGCATGGTGTAAAATACCCCCTTCAGCAACCTGCCTTGACAGTGCCTTATAAGCCTCCTCTGAATCAATCAATCCCTTCTGAATGGCGCATTCCAGTGGAACAGGATATTGAGTTTCAGGGTCAAGAATGCCTTCCATCTGTAATTGTAATGTGGCTTTGGTAGTGGCCATTTGTGGTTCTGTGGCCTTTCCCTTGTAAGCATTTTCTAATGCCTCCAGTGTTTCTATCTGATCCTCCTCAATCAGCCCCAGATTAGCTGCGAGGGTAACTGACACTTTTTCATCTCTATTTAGATCAACAATTCCCCCAGAGACCACCTGGGCTTCCAGAAGACGAGCAGCAGTGTTGGAGTCGATCAAGCCTTCCTGAGCAGCCTCCCTCAACCCACAGATCTTTCCCTTTTCAACATCCACTACACCAGCTAGGCTCTTATCAGACTTAAGAACACTCCACATTAGGTCTTCATCGAGAAGATCTTCCTGCATTATGTCCTCTAAACTGAGTATCTCACCACTAGTGGCATCTAGGAATCCACCAAAAAGACCAGCCCCGGACATGAGTTTAACTGCCGTGTGGCCTGGGAGGATTCCCTGGGCTACAGCCTCATCTGGGAGCAGCCTGTCTCCTTCCTCCGTCAGAAGACCACCCTGTTTAAGCTCTATGGTTAACTTCTCCATCTCAGCATTAGCGTCAGTTTTATCTGTCTCTGTGTTATGGGAACTAAACTGGGATTTATAATCTGCTTCTGGCTTTTGGGCAATTTGAGCATATCCCATAGTTGTTTCATCTTGGGAGCATGCTGAATCTATGGTTTTAGGACTTTCTACAATGGATAGATCCTGTTCTAACTCAGCATAGCTTGTTTCTGTATTTACTACTGAAGGAGTTCCAATCTCTTGGTTTATAGATTGTGAAGTGTCAGCTTGTTTTGAAGGTGAGCTACCTTCTTGATAACCCACCTCTTTGTATTCCCTCAAGTTTTTCACAAGCTCACTTTGAGGTTTTCTTGCAGAGTTCTCTGAATGTTCCAGAGGAGCCATTTCTGTTTCACCTTTTGCAGTTACATTTTCAACTTTTTTCTCGGCTTTCTCTGTGATTGCTGGTTCTACTTTCTGAGTTGATGTTTGCTGCAATGCTCTGTCAACTACACCATTTTTACTTTGTTGACTGGTTATACCAATTTGTTCAATGACTTTACTGGAGGAGCCATCCTTTGTGATTGCTTGACAGCTTCTCTGTTCAAGTTCCATTGTTTCTTCCGTCTCTCCCTCTGCACTCAGTCCTATGGTTCTGATACTCTCTATGGTCTGCTTTGAACCAGGGATCAAACTACGTCCGTCCTGAACTTGATATCCCAGGGAAGAGTCTGCACATACCAACCCAGTCGCCTTGACCAACTGCTCCAGCTCAGGATCTAGAAGCACAAGGCGTTTCCCAGAATGGGCATCAACATAGCTGTGAGTCATTACATGAAAAATTAACACATGCTTTGCTTGTTCTTGAGGATCCATAGAATCCCAGGAGTCCCAGAAATGTCCTGTAGTTAGTGATCCAGGGGGTGGGGAGGATGGAGGAGGAGATGAACTGGAGGAACCCCAGCTGAGGCGATTCGTAGATGGAGTTCTCGATGGGTTCATATAGGGGAGAACATCAGGGATATGGATCTTGCTTAGGACATTGGCTACACTGGGATCCAAGGCTTTTTCAGATGTTTGGCTGAGAGGTACCAAGTGAAGTGCTTCTGCATCATACAAGGCTCCAACAACATGACGTTTCCTCAGGACAGTTCTCGCCAGTTCTTCTGAGATTACTCCCTGATTTAGGGCCTCAGCAATGGGCAGTAGTTCCCCAGATTCTGGCCACAGCATTCCCTTGAAGGACTGTAGGGACTCAAGAACCAAGAGAGCCAAAGAAGGAGACAGAAGATCTCTGCAGAGAGCCTCTTCTAAGCCTACACGATCACCACTGGAGGGGTCCAGTATTCCTCCAGCTTGGAGCTGCCGTGCAAGCATAGTGCAGGCCAGATCCCGATGCATCAATCCATGGCTAACAGCCTCATCCAGGGTTAGACGATGTCCAGAACGTGGGTCAACTATACCGCCAGCAAATAGCTGAGCCTCAAGTAGCCTCACGGTAACATTTTGGTCGACAAGTCCTTCTTGGATGGCACGGAAGATGCCGACTTTTCTTCCAGAACTTAGGGAGACGGCTCCTCCAGATTGCTGTTTGACAGGCAGGAGATGAAGGCCAGATTCTTCATGAATTACACAGCGTTTCTGTAGCTCAGACAGGCTTAACTTTTCTGCTGTATTTGGGTCAATAAGCTCCCTACGTTGCTGTGATTGGAGCTTATTGTAGATTCTTGGAAGCAAAAGACCCTGGTCTACGGCTGTGTCCATATCCACCAATTCTCCACTGGGATATCTCAAGCCGCCTGTATTCATGTTGACCTCCAGAATACGGAGCCCCAGCTGCTCACTGATAACCCCTTCCTCTATGGCTAAAACCACTGGCAGGAGACATTGCTCCTCTTTTGATTTGGTCTGATTCACCAGATGCAAGCCCCTTTCCAAGTTAGACAGTAATTGGCTGGTGTGGATGTCTATCAGTCCTTCAGCCAAGGCATGCTCCAGCGATAGGCTGAGAGGGGAGTGAGGCTGAAGGAGCCCACCGGAGATGAGCTGGACTTCCAGTAGGATTCGGCAGGTTTCCTGGTCAATGAGCCCACACTGGGCTGCTTGGAACACTGAGAAGGTGTCCATGGATCCCATGTCGATGACTCCGGCAATGATTGTTTGTTTCTGTAAAAATTGAAAAAATTGCAATGAATAAATATAGACTACAATCTGTCTGTACAATCTGTACAATGTGTAAAATATTTGAATGTGCATCTAGAACTAAGTCTTGTGCAATAATGATGTATGATTAGCAGAGAAGAGTAATACTAAAACGTTGTAACCCATAAACCCACCACCATATGTTTTGAATTACGAAAAAAGAATGCATGAGCACACACTTAACATATAGCCACGGTTTCTTCACCGTTTATCAAATAATTAAACACAACTCCCCCGCAAAAAAGCACTAAGCATGCACGGCTACGCAACAACAAACACAAAAACAAAACTTAAGCAAGAAAGATAAAATGAAAGAAAAACCTCAGAAGGTGAGGGAAATAAGACACAGTATGAGAGAGAGAAAGAGAGAGAGAGAGAGAGAGAGAGAGAGAGAGAGAGAGAGATAACAGAGCGAGCATCACTTACCTTATTGTGGGCAGCCCTGTGCTTGGCAGAGCGAGGCGCAACAGGTGAGAGGTAAGCGCTGTCTGCATGCGGTATTGACCTGAACCTTATAACTCACAACCCAATACCACTAAACTGCCTACGGACTCATTAAAGATGGCTACAGCATTAAGCTCCAGCTCTGGTTTGTACTCAGATGTCCTCTGGGAATCTCCAATGGCAGCTGTTAGTGGTTTTCAAGCAAAATGCTGGTTTAAAGTTTCACACACAAAATAATTTGCATTAGACAGCACAAACAAAACACAGATCAATACACTCGTACACACACACACACACACATACACACACGTGATCTGGACACATCATGCTCAAAACGGTGATGTGAGTAGGTTGCACAGCTGGCCTCTGGCGCACTTCCACCTTAAACACACACCTTCAAATCCTAAACCTTGTGTTTCCATGGCAATACGGGAAAAAAAAAAACCTTGAAACATCCCGCCGTTCACACGAGGGTCCATTTTGAGGTGTTTGTGTTAACAAGCATGGAAACCTATCCTGACATCCCCTTGCATCCCGACGCTGCTGACGTCTTGGCACTGTTCAGCCTATCAAGTCCAACTACAAACTATACAGACAGCTTCAAGCCTGAACACACATCTTGCACTTGTTCTTGCACACAAGCAAACAACTACTAAATAACAGTCACCTTCATTAATAATGCTGTAATGACTCATGGCAAACGTAAACGAAAAACGTGGAATACAACAACAGTGACTGGAGTGTATGAGAGCTACAATGTTTACACACAAACAAGTGAAACCAATGGAACATGTATGTTACTACTACTACTACTACTACAACATCCACTCGATGGCTTCAAAAGGTATGACGCTTAACGAATAACATTTGAGTGCATCCATTAGCGAGAAAGAAATGTCTTCTAACCAAATCAAAGTTCTACAGCAATAACTGCTAGCATGGCAGCACTACCCTACTGACGCACCACAAAGGCCACAGATTAGCCATGTTAGCACTTAAGCGGATGTGTTTCATGACGATGGCGACGATGATGATAATGACGACGACGGTGAGGTGATGAAGATGACGGTGGCCGTGTGAAGGGTGGAGGGTTTCGTGACGTGACAAGATGAGAGATGCAGACATTCTTTAGCTGTGACAGTGACAACACTCCATGCTGCGATCCGGTTCAGACAGAGCAGTCCAATACATTCTGTGTCCGTATGAGCTTACTGTTTTCAAATGAATGTCGTCACCACAATGAACGTTTAAATATATACAATAAAAACACGCACGCAATTGTGGTAATTCTGTTTACCGCAGCAGAGCATGTTATAAAGTTAATTATAGATTAGATTTTTTTTGGGGACGTTTTGACGGACTGACTCGTGTCTGAAAAGGGTCGGAGGAGTTCAATCAAACCGACTCCACGGTTACCGGTTTGACGCTGACGTCATTGCACACAGCGATCGCGCAAAACACACATCATGCAATTCGTTATATACAAAAATTCACACGGTCCTCACACACACCCTCTCTCTCTCTCTCTCTCTCACTCTCTCAGCTGGCGAGCACACTTCAGAGAAGCCACACGCTTGCAGTGGAGACGTTGTTTTGCAGACAAACATCAGCGCGACCGCGTGGTTTTTTTCCGGAAGCTTGCATGAAAAATAAACCGCAGCTCTTCGCAGCCGCCGTCCCTCTTCTGGACGGCCAGACACCTGCCGTTACCTGCCCACCTTTACCTCCGTGTATTCTGTCCATCCACCCCCACCGCCCGTCCTCTCTGTATCCAACCCCCACCCCGACCCTTCCCCAGCTCCGACTCGACCGTTTTGGTGGGATCTGGTCGGGTACGTCTTTTTTTTTACCTTCTTCTCCTCCTCCTTGGCCAGTTGGTGCTCCAGCTGTTGGAGCTGCTGGCTGGAGCTGTCACACAGCTGGCTGTAGGTGGAGGTCAGCTCCTCCAGCTGGGCCCTGACCCGGGCACTCTCCTCTGGGGACAACCTGGACGCGAAACCACAGGGGCCCCCCCCGGGGTTAATCAGAGGACTTAGAAGGCCCGTGAGGCCTGAATTATTGTGTGTGTGTGTGTGTGTGTGTGTGCGTGTGCGTGTGCGTGTGCGTGCATGTGTGTGTGCATGTGTGTGTGCATGTCTTACTTGCTGGCTTGTTTAGACTGCAGGAACACCTGGGTGCTCCTGATGGCTTCAGCAACCTCCTCCTTCCTAGCTGAGAGTTGTTCTGTGATGGCCTGAAAACAGAAAATATAAAACTCTCATTTCAAGTGCATCCGAAGGTGTTTACATTGATTTTGGTAAAATGTGAATGGAAAATCATGTACTGGAATGGAAGATACTCATTTAGTAAACATCTCTCAATGACATCCCTGAATATTTTAAACAATTGTATATTAGTGTAAACAAGTTAGGTTGTAATGTATCATGTCAAATTTATTCATAGAGCTGAGCTGCTGGACCTGCTGAGCAGCCAATGAGGACTCGGCGTTGGGGCCCAGGCTCCGCCCTTGGAGACCTTTCACCCAGCCCAGAAGATCTGAGACCGGGCCCACCCTGGCCTGCATCTCCTCCTCCACCTCTTTCTGCACACACACAGAGACGGTACAGTACAATGAGAGAGAGAGACGGTACATTACAGTGAGAGAGAGAGACGGTACAGTACAATGAGAGAGAGAGAAATGGTACAGTACAATGAGAGAAAGAGACGGTACAGTACAATGAGAGAGAGAGGCAGAGAGAGAGAGAGAGAGACAGAGACAGAGAGAGAGAGAGACAGAGACAGAGAGCAAGACAGAGACACAGAGAGAGAGAGAGAGAGAGAGAGAGAGAGAGAGAGAGAGAGAGAGAGAGAGAGAGAGAGAGAGAGAGAGAGAGAGAGAGAGAGAGAGAGAGAGAGAGAGAGAGAGAGAGAGAGAGAGAGAGAGAGAGAGAGAGAGAGAGTAAGAGACAGAGAGAGAGAGAGAGACAGAGAGAGAGTAAGAGAGAGAGAGACAGAGAGAGAGAGAGACAGAGAGAGTAAGAGCGAGA
>OMKI01018122.1:6204-18704 GCA_900302315.1 Phycis blennoides | reverse complement strand
TAAAGAGCTGTCTAATGAGGGATTAATTATGGGTAGCGGGTGTGGAGGGGGGGGGGGCGGGGGGCGGGCGGGGCCATACGTCAGTGTCTATCGCAGACAGCGATGGGCCATAAGGAAGACAAAGAGACCCCCGGCCCATGTGGTCGGGGGCTGATAGGGGCCCCTCATCACAGATCAGCAGATCCACATAGGCCTGAGGAGCCCCATAAATGGCCAGGGCCCGTAATTGAAAGTGCCAAAATCAATAGTGCTGACAGGCCTTAATTAAATTAAATATGTCTCTCCCCCAGGATGAGGGGAGGCCAGCGGGGAGAGACACACACACACACACACACACACACACACACACACACCTCCCCGCTGCCCGGGGGACACACGGCCCGGTGGAGGTGGGCTGTAGTGAGGAGTGGAAGCACAGGTTTTTGTTGGGGTACGCGTGGGACGGTCCATGTGAAGGCTTTGCCGTTGGATGTAAATGAGTGCATCGTTTTACCTTAACGCTTAAGGGGGCAATTAAGAATTAAAGGTCGTCACTGCTGTTACTGCAGCGTCCTATACCTCCGTCCAGACTCCGTCGTTCTTGCGGTGACTGGTCTGAACTCCAGAGCGCACCTTTGATGTATGCCGCGCTCTCATTTGCGCGGGTGTGCGATGACAATCGTAGAATTAGCGGAGGCGGGTTGTGATGTCTGGTGACGGATCGCCACATGCAGGTTGTGATGTCATTATAGCGGCGAAGGACTTGTGATCAACCCAAATGTAGGGGGGTGGGGGGGGGGGATGCTTTTAAAGACGAAACGCTCAGGGCTGGGTTCAAATGAACTCCGTTCAATGGAAGGCACTCAGAGAGTCGGGATCGCGTCGTGTCCGTGTAACAACATCTCCCGCAGACCAGAATGCACCTCAACTCGGCCGGCGTTACCGGTTACCTCAAAGCTCCCTGAGTCGCGGCAGTTTGTAAATCACTATTCACGAGCTCGGCCACGGAACACCCGGTGTGTTGAACTCCACTAAATGTGTCCTTTTACACCACACGGACATCGGATATGCAAGATCTCCTCCCATGGCACAGCACATGACCGCACGCAGAATCGGATACCTCATGAAACATTTAAGTCAGCAAATTGTTTCTGGTTCGGGGGTCGGGGGACACTGAACACTTAGACAACGGTTAGGCTTGTCAAATCAGTGTATACATGTTGTTGTTGTTGTTGTTGTTGTTGTTACTTTTTCTTTTGTACATCTAGACCCCTCGACATTCTGGCTCTGGAAGTACCGTATAAAATTTCCCAAAAGATGGCATGCAAAGATAATGCAGATTACGTGCAAGCAGTGTGTACGGCCTACTGAACATGAGGGCTGGACAAATCAAACTCCAACACAAGCGTGCTCAGAAACGTTCGCTCCTCCTTCACCTCAATATAAAGCTCTCTTTCAATCACTGCTCCCATTCATCTCGCGTTCTGATTTCCACTGTTGTGTTCCCAACACTCGACTCCCTCTCCCCGGCTTTGTTTAATTTATGTTACAGTCGACCCTGTTCTGTTCTTTTGAAGCGTTTCGGTTATTCACACTGTTCTGATTACAGATTCACCGAGCGGGCGAGGGCAGTAGGGGGCCAGGGTGGGGTGGGATGGGGGGGGGGGGGGGGGGGGGGGGGGGGGAGAGGGAGGGACATCACCTGTAGCGAGAACCCACTCCTCATCATTTTGGGCTTTCGCCCACATTTAAAGGATTAAGTGGCTGGAGTCAGAGAGGGGTCACTGGCTGAGGAGGGAGAGTTTCCCCCTGGGTGGGGTATAGCCGAACAGTGGGAAGGGTAGAGGGGGGAGATGGCCATGGGAGCTATGAGGAGGGAGAGAGAGAGAGAGAGAGAGAGAGAGAGAGAGAGAGAGAGAGAGAGAGAGAGAGAGAGAGAGAGAGAGAGAGAGAGAGAGAGAGAGAGAGGCCCAGTCCACTGTGGCTAAACCGGGATGCAGACTGTTGAGTCTTGTGAGATTAGGATGGAGCCAAGGTTGCCCGGCTGTGATCAGAGATGCAGGGGCACATGGATGTGAGTCCACATCCGTACCGCAGCACCACCTCCCACCCCCACCGCCCCGAGCCCACCTCCCGAGCCCACCTCCCGATGCCTCCCTCCCCCTCTCTCCGGCCCGTTGTTATTACTGGTCTGCCTTTCCCTCGGCCCGGATCAGAAGCGGACGGGACCGGCCCGAAATGATGGACTTAACGTCTTTGTTTCGGGGGGCTTATGTACACGGTGTCACTGGAAGGGCAGAGTGAAATGAGATGGAAGCTTTATCTCCGCAGCAAAACAGATCCCTGACGTATGGAATCATTTGATTGCACTCGCAGATTGAATAATTACATGAGGTTTTAAAAGATTAGATCGGTTTTCTAATTTGCAACAATTAGATGAAAAGAGAGAGATTGTATATTGAAGGGAAAGGGAACGTATGTACGTATGCTGCAATAGAATTGTGTCCCGCGCTCACAATGTGTGTATTCAGTTATGTAGAATTTTTTGTTAAGGTTTTTAAATAATGTTTTTTTGTTTTTTGTATTTTTTAGATCAAAATGAGGATCCTTTTACATATTATATTCATAAAATTGCTTATAAAATTGAAGCATTAAAAATCATTCAAAAATGTGATCAAATTATAAATTGGCCTAAAATTCAGCATACTCAGATATTAATTTTGTTCTGTGGCTTCTAAAAATAGTCTACCAACAAAAAAACCCCAAAACTTTTAATTCTACAACACAAATAATAAGAATAAAAATAGTAATTATAACTATAATAATAATAGCAATAATAATAATAATAATAATAATAATAATAATAATAATAATAATAATAATAATAATAATGCATTTTGTATTTATTTTTAGTGTATCAAAATATTTTTTGTTTATTAATTCCTTTATTTATTTGTTTTGACTGCTGGTGTAGTTTCATTAGCTACTTTATTATTTTAACAATTACACTTTCAATATTCACTGTATTATGAAAACCACTTGTCAAAAATATAGTTATATGGCTTGTTATACGCTGTATTAAGCATTTCTTTGTATGTCTATTTATTTTCTAATCAACAAGCACACACAGGCTGTTAAAATGGCTGTGAATGGACGACTTATCAAACTAAATGAAATGATTTGTCACTGGCTAATCAATCTATTGAGATAACCTATAGGCCTATCATATTAGCCAAGCCAGTGATTTGCAAATAATCTTCTAGTTGATTCCTGTTCAATGTCGCGAAAGTAATACAGTGGTGATAATTCAATTTCACACCAATACCTCGCGTAATTGAGATGTCTTTGATTGAAAGACGGAATGTTGTAAATTTTAAGAGCTGCAATTTTATCTGACGATAGCAGAGCATGGCGCGCCGGTCATTAAACGGTCACACGTTGGGTTCTACCGTCCGCAAGACAGCGTTATTTTGATTTGAAAGTCATTCAGAGGTCAGGCTTTAAAGGAACACGATACAGTCGACTCGTGTGTTTGTTTCTGTCTCAACGTGAATGTATGCGAGAAGTTCGGGGGTTTGTGTGCGCAGGAGAAATTGTGCAGGCCTATACACACACACACACAGTGTGTGTGTGTGTGTTTTTTGTGTGTATTTATTTCAAACAAACTAAACAACAGCATGTGTTGTTGTTGTTGTTGTTGTTGTTGTTGTTGTTGTTGTTATTATTATTATTATTATTATTATTATTATTATTATTATTATTATTGTGGTTATTATTATTAATAATAACAATGATACGTATTATTGTATTATTATATGTGTTATATTATTAGCACTACCTATCATTTAACTTTCTATAACGAAAAAATGTATAGACCCACTTATATATTATATTATACTATATTATATTGTAATATATTATCTTCTTTATCATATTGTGATGGGCAAATTCAAATGACAGCCAAAATGTCCAGGTTGTTGAATTAAACTACGCCTATAAATTAAACTATAAAATGCAATGCTATGATTAATTTGATATGTTCCTGGAGATAACAGTCCATTTTTGCATCAATTAAGGTGAAACGGGAAAATCTGAATCATTTGTACTCCCTCCATCCTAAATCATATGCATTCCCCCCTCACGCAAACCCAGAGGTTCTCCCGTCATATGACCTCCATGCAAATGAGAGACGTCCCTACATTATGAGCGTGTCCTGACATTTTGGAGGCGACGTCACGCAAATATTGATTTGAAAGACGCACTTGGCGAACGCTGCGGTCCCCCGCTACGTTGGCGACCACCGAACCGAAAATCCTTTTCTGTACCGCAAGAGGGGTTTGCCATCACCGTGGGATACATTTATCCTCCCCTGTCACCGGTTAAAAGGTGAGGAGGGTGAAAGTACGAGTGATTTACCCGATAGATCTGGTCAAAATAGATAATAACGTGGAGTAATTCAAAACGTAGGCCATGTTCACCAAACCGTGAACATAGACAAGCAATTAGTAAGCCTAATTTGTGTGTTTCGCAGGCTTCGTTTCTATTTTTCATGTGGCCTGTTCTTTAATTTCTTTATTTCTGTCTTTAGGTAGACCAATGTATTTATTCAAGTAATCTACTACAGCTAAGATATGTTCTGGCCTATATAGTATGTGAATTGAAATGGCTTTTTTGAGTCATTACAGCTCATTCAATCATTAAATGTGGACATGGAGCCTATTATTTAAATAGTAGAGGCATAACGTTCATTATTGTCCTCATCAGCATTCTTTTCATTATTTTTCTTTTTAAATTGAAAAAAAAACGTTTCACTGACTTTTTTTTAAGGGGACACGTTTTTCTGACTTTTGCATATACACTAAATGTGCAGTCTCCAGATGCTTCATTAAAAAAACGACCCTACACCTGCTAAAGTAGTCGACCTAATGCGCGACTTGGAGTGTAAATGAGTTGGGGAGCTTAAATGAGCTTTGTTAGTTACCGCCAGTGAAGTGGCTCGCTCCGACTGATTGCGCTAATTACTTTGAAACAGGATATTATCTGTAATTATGGAGATCTTGGGGTGGGGTCTCTCTGTTCGACTCCCTCTGTCATCTCTCATGAAGCGCACCATAACACGGGCCCAAAATTAGTTTCAACCCGTTCAAATGTTGCCTAAAAAGTTTCCCAAATGTCCACAATTTGAAGGGTAAACTTAAAAACAAATACAAACGTATATGAATTAGGTTAACCTCCAAAAAGTTGATTTTCTTATTCGTGAACAGGCCTTATAGTCTAAAATCCGACCAAGATGTATAGGGACTACTCACATACGCTGTCATTGTCTCCAGACGAAAGTCATTTACTTTCACCAAGTGCAAATATTTTGCCTGAAATGCCTTTTGACATCCACGGAGTCTTTTATGTCTTTTAAGTCCAAATTGACAGACCTCGCATGAAAAGGGTTAAGACAATTTTCAGAGGGGGCAACAATGGTCCTTTGTCTGGGTTCCCTGCCTCTTGACTTGAAATCAAAGGTAGTTTATAAAGTTAAACAAAGACCCGACGAGACTTACAGTGGTTTTGTATCTCTACTCAACCCTCATTTGTTGCCTGAGGATTTAAATGAAACGGTATGGTAATCGTCTTCTCCACGGCACATCAGTCTTCTGAAAGGCCAGTGTTTGGGATGCTAATTGCCATCAACCATTGTTTTGCAGTACTACCACTACCCCTCTGTTCACAAGGCAAATAAACTCGAGTATACTCGATTCTCTACAGGACGCTTTTATATGGGAAGTTACAGTCACGAGTCTCTTATTTTGTCTTCCCGGTATGACCCAACCAACCAAAAAAAAAAAAAAAGTTTCAATATCGATGAGATGTGATGTTGAAGGAGTGTTACCGTGGTCGGAGCAGACATGTTAATGTGTTTCAGGTGGTCCTATTTATGTTTACGCAGACTCGTTTGGACGAGTTTGTGGTGCAGAATGAGTGGGCCTGCTGAGCCCCACGGAGAGGGACTCCACTTCAAACGGACGTGGGAGCGCCCAGACTCCGCGCACTTCAAAGGTCCAGCGCGGTGAAACACGCTTGTTCCAGGTTGGAGGCTTCGATGTTTCCAATCAGGCACATGTAAAAAAAGAAAAATTACCGGATTCGAAGGAAATGCTTCATTATACAATACGCGGGTTATTAAATCCACCGTGGAAAAAAAAATAAAGTGTGGCGCCGACACCTTGACGTTTACCTTCAGTAATTGTGAACGTGAATGTGTTCACGACGTGAATGCATTTTCTAATATGGCTTCTAGTGCGTAATTTATTTATTTATACAAAAGCTTGACCACGTCTCTGAATGGGGATTGCTAAAAGAATACATGTCACCAAGAGACTCTCAAAAAACAGCTAGTGGGAAGCGTTGACCTTTTCTTCTGAGTGGCCTTCTTTTACACACTTACTTCTATAGTGCTCATTTGAATGGTTGAAATGGCATGCGATCGGCTGAGAAAGCTAATTTTTCAAGCTGAATGGCCTGATGTCCCAGGGCTCGGCGAGCAGGGAGGAGGCGGGCAGCCTTCTCGATGGGTTCAAGTATTCAATAGTCTGCCTCAAGTCGAGCTTTGATCGCGCCGCTGCTGGCGCCTAAAAACAACCAACGTGTCTGCCTATTAGGAGACGGACGAGTCGTGACACATGGTTTATGCTTAGCAATTAGCGACGGAGCCGCTTCCCTGAGAACTGACACCGCAGAAAAAAAAAAAAGTTATTTTATTTATCTTGTTGTAAATGTCGATGGGTAAAAGTAGTTGGATATAAAAAAATTAAAAAAAACTTTTGAAGTCTTTGGATTAATCGAATTTGCGTCTTGACATAAATTGAGGTTTGGACGAAAGATTCGTGTTGTATGGAGATACGATAACACGTCTGCACGATGTTCTTTAATGGGAGAAAAAGACCCCAAATAATTGGGAGCAGTGTAAGTAGGCAGGTAAAGCAGCGCCTAGGTTCGCTCTCTAGTTGGCTCCACACTGCGCCCTCCCTCTCCTCCGAGGAGCACTTTTTTACTTTAATGGATGTAGTCAAACGGGAAATATCCTCATGATCCCTCCCCAAGCCCGATAATTACCCCTAAATGACTAAGATGGCTTGTGTGTTTCAATCTGATTAGAGCCCCGCAGCCATCAACAAACAGCGCGCTACAAGAGGCCCATCGCGTTAGGGGTCCAACTGTTGCGCAATACTCCAACGCCATCTCGAATACTTCAGCGTCTTCAAATATAAGATTTGAACCGATGTGTATTAAATGCCAATTCCACATTCGATCAACCGCTAAAGAAATATATCTACACATTTGTAAAGCATAATTTTGAATACTGAACATTTGTTTTTGTGGGATTTAACTCTTTAGTAGGCCTACACCTGACCAAAAAGCCGGCCTAATGTTTATCTTTGAACAGAGAAACTTTATTGTTGTCTTTGCCACTCACATCGCGTCGGAGTTTGGTTCTGGGGTGGAACACGGCCAGCCCATCGCGTCCCTGATTGGCCGACGCGTCCCCAGCGCCTGCATTAAAGCAGTGCACCTCACTTTGCCCTCATAAAAACATGAGGATACCATAAGAACAGATACGCCGTAGCAACTTTGCGCAATTTATTTCCACTTCAAGTTTTGCCCCCACAAATATCGGTCGGACCTGTATGGCCCCATCTGCCGCCATGTCCACTTTAACAGTTGGTTTGAAGACCGAAGACGTCCCATCGCGCTCTCTTCTCGTCAGCCGGAGCGACATGCAGACGAGCCTGAGTCCGCCGGAGGAGACGGCGAAGCCCAAAGTTGCCATTCTCCCGTTCAGCGTCGAGGCGCTTATGGCTGACAGAAAACCGAGTCGAGACTTGTCATCCCACGACCACTCGTCCGTCGCCGGGACGTCCCACGCGCTGGGCGTACGGATGGGATCCCTCTCGAATTTGGATAGTTCGGTTTCCTCTCTGGGCATGGGCTCCTCTTTTTCGGTTGGCGACATCATGAGCATGCAGGACGACGTGCTGATCAAACCCGAGAGTCCGGACAGCAAGGACAGGAATTCCTGGTTACAGAATCCTCGTTTTTCTCCCACGCCTCCACGTAAGTTTACGTTTTATTTTACAACCCAAGAACTCGCCTACTAATCGGCCTGCTCATGTTGCGTTTTTCGCATGTCTGGCTAAGTCATTGCGCACTCAATGTATTTCATCGTGCATGTAATGGTAGGCCTATTGGCAAGTAGAATAGAAAATAGGCGAATTGACCTAAAAACGTAATCTGCGGCTCCCGTCTGAGACACTGGGAATCTGACAAACATCCGGTGTTTTTTTTCCTCCAGGACGGCTGAGTCCTCCTGCCTGTCCTCTGAGAAAACACAAGACCAACCGCAAGCCCCGGACCCCGTTCACGACGTCCCAGCTCCTGGCCCTGGAGAGGAAGTTCCGCCAGAAGCAGTACCTCTCCATCGCCGAGCGCGCCGAGTTTTCCAGCTCCCTTAACCTGACAGAGACACAAGTGAAAATATGGTTCCAGAATAGAAGAGCGAAAGCCAAGCGACTCCAGGAGGCAGAATTGGAAAAACTGAAAATGGCAGCCAAGCCGATGCTTCCTCCTGCTTTCGGAATTTCCTTTCCTCTCGGCGCACACGTCCCGGGGTCTTATGGTGGCTCCCACCCGTTCCATAGGCACTCTCTGCCGGTGTCACCCGTAGGACTGTACGCTGCTCACGTCGGATACAGTATGTACCACCTTGCTTGAGTGGGGACCCACGGACCGTATCACGCCGTCCGACTGACCGTATGGACACACCGATTCCCTCCAGCAGTATCAGAGGTGCAAGCCCGTCACTGCTTTAGGCCTACATGTTCATGATGACCTGATAGTAAAGTTTGGACAACTGGACAGCAATATTCCACTGAGTGTGTCAAAGATACGAGACGCCTGTCTTGACAATTCGTGGCGGGCTTGGACTTCAGCCAGATTTAAAGGGCTAAACCAATGAGCGACAGTGGCGCACAGTTTGGCGTTTGCACCAAACAAAATAACAATTCCCAGGTAGGTTGGGTTTTGATTCTGGGTTGGTGACACACTCCAACCCCGTTCACGTTGCATTCATATACATGATGATGCACACCTAAAAGTGGGTCACTAATTGTCATCAAATGCTCTTTTGCTTAATTGGACAACCACGGCATTTTCTAACAGCACTGTCTGTTTGTTGGAAAGATTCCCTTCGAAAGGGATTTGTGTACTGTAAAATATGTATATTTGAAGAATATCCTCATTTATATTATGACTATATTTGTGACATAAATTAACAATAAATTGTTTATTCTTTTCATGAAGCAGTTGTTCGTTTTGACTGGCACGTTAGAATTGCACAATTCGTTAATCTAATTAAATAAATAGTGTTTCGGCGGACTAGTTCCTCTGCGTTATATTTATTTAATTGCGTGTAAATAATATAACCAAATTGCTTACAAAAAATATAAACAAAAGCAAACAATCAACCAACCAAACAACCATATTTCAATATGTAGACAACACAACCGCAATATAATATCTCACTTAAAAGGCTGTATACTAGTACATTATGGTGATAAATTATTGGTTATTATTTGTTCGGATTTATAATTTTTTTTACAAATAGGCCTAACTGAATGACACAATGAGGAACTGGGCTTTTAATATGAGCATGTCCTATTCAAAGTATCGCAGATAGGTGAACTCACATTTTAGACCAAGTGTGTCTAAAAAAAAACCTTAAGGAAGCTATACGAAAACACTAATTGTAGGCCCAAGGCCATATTACACGTAACATGGATTGTGTTACGTGGGCGTACCTAGGCTATTATTTGCATCAGCACACTCATACTTTCTATGAAGGTGTGTTTTATGAGGGAGTAAGAGAAAAAAAATACTTGTCAAATGTAATTTGGCTGAGCAAACCGTCGGCATAAGGACTACATATTTCTACAGCTGTCTGTAACCCACAGCTTTGAAATCACTGACTCATATTTTGCTGGCGCCAGCAGAATTTATTAGGGGGCGGTGGTGACCAATGTCGACAACTTCAAACTGGTCTTGAAAGTGTTGGTTTTTTTTAAAGGTAAAATACCAGGTAAAAAATACGTGTAAAGTACGTTTAAGGGCGAGTTTCATTATCGTGTACATTTATCGTACAAACAGACCAGGTGTCACTTCGGAGAAGTATAACCGTCACAAAACCCAGGTGATTTTCCTGAACACACATTTAGGGACTGGTCATAAATAGGCTTCCATATTTATGTCAATAGCTGCAAATAGCCCTACTAAACAAAATTAGTGATTATGGGGAAATTATAGTCTACCCCGTGACCCCTTTAAAGTGTTTCCTTTGACGTCTCTTCTATTCAAGAAGGGGTTAAATTGGAGTAAAAATAATTGCTATAATGAGCAAAGGCAATCTGCCGCAGACGCACGCCGGCTCCAGCGAGGCTATAGCCCGGGGCAAGGCGGGACTTTTATCATTCCTAAAACGTAGTGCCTACATCCAAGGGCCCGAACGTGAAGTGGGTGGTGCCTCTCTCCGAGTTCGGATCAGTGATTGGAGGGAACCAGCGAGATGCCGCCCACTGTACGTTCGGACCCTTACCACCATTCCTCAAATGTCAACGGGGGACGGAGGCGTGCAGCAGTTTGTCTCCCGTGTCAGTCTCACAGTATGCATGACTGTTGTTCCCATACATTAGGCTGTTTTCTTGGAACAAATGCGTGCAGAATATCGTTGGACATAATTGTGTAGACCATTGTCTATATTGTATTGTAGGCTATTGTATAGTTTTCAATAGACCTATCATATTGTATACAATAGGCTACCATACAATATTTTGCACACGAATACACACAATATCTCGACTTAAGTCCAGATATGTAACGTTATTTTATGTACTATTGTTAAGTATGAGCTTTACAATATTGCATTCTATAGGCCTAGCACCAATAGTTCGACTTCATTGTGTCTTGGATTGTTGAAACTCAGCCATACATTTGCCGCTGTAAGATGTTTAGTCCGAACAAAATAAGTCCAAGTAAAGTCCGAACAAAGAAAACCATCGACTCGATCCAAAATAACCAATGAAGACAAATAGGCCACCAAGTCCATGTGGTCCCTCTGTTTAAACACGACAGCAAGTGAATACAAAAGAGTGAAAGTTAATCCCTCGCGTCTTTTAAGTCTGGGTTCCTTTGGTTGCTCTGTTTTGCCGGGGGCCAAACTGAAAGCAAAACCCACTTGTTTATATCATTTAAAGATCACACGGGATCGTTGACTCTAGAGAAACACAATGTTGGTTGTCATCATCTCACAGGCGGCGCCAGAGAGGAAAACACGTGTAATTGGGATAACCTGGGCCTACTCAAGGTTCGGGGACAGGTGTTGATGGATTGTTTAGTTTGAACAAAAGTGGATTCCGTCTAGCTATCATTTCTTTAATATGGATTTAGGCCTATCCACATGGTCATGTTGCAGACAACATAGACTTTCTGTTCCTCACGGTCTACTAATTTATGTTGTCTAAAATAGAAGACAAAAAACTGTACAGCTATTTACGGGATACACTATTCATATTTGCACAAATGTAACTTACTGCTGACCGAAAAATAGTTGGCTTTTCATTCAAATCGACAGCTGAATAAGCTATGGTTGCTAAAAAGTACAACATATGAATTAATGTCCACATGCCATTTGATTCGCACGAAGCAAATGGCAATTGTGTGTCCTTTATTCACGCCAGGTTAAAATCAGCGGTCATCTCAATCCGGGGTCCATACAGGGTTTGTTTGATCGTTTTTTCCCAAATCCAACACTGCCCCCTTCTGTTGAAAGTAGGAGCTGCATCGTTTTAAGGGCCATTACCCAAGCACGCTCTATCGCTGTTCTATCTATTTTACCATACGGACCGACTTAACGTAACGATTTTTTATTTTATGTTTTATATTTTAGCTATCTAGGTTAATTTAAATCACATATTAAATACGAACCAAATAATTTCTTATTTATAATGTTGTGGTTATAACACGCATCAAATGTTAAAGCATCAAATGTCCGGCCTACTGCACAGAGCTAAGCTCAGGATATAATATTCTTATATCCAACTCTTTATTCAAACAATGATGTGTTTAGTTTTCTATAGGCCACACTAAAACGAATACAACAACAACAACAACATTAGTAATTGACTTACTACTAATAGTAGTTATAATATCATTAATATAAACAAGAATACTATCTTATTAGTACTCCATTAATGTTTGTGTAATAATAATTTGTATTATTGTTATTATTATTATTATTATTATTATTATTATTATTATTATTATTATTATTATTAGTAGTAGTAGTAGTAGTAGTAGTAGCAGTAGTAGTAGTAGTAGCAATAGTAGTAGTAGTAGTAGTAGTAGTAGTAGCAGTAGTAGTAGCAGTAGCAGTAGCAGTAGTAGTAGTAGTAGTAGTAGTAGTAAGCCTAGTAGCAGTA
>OMKI01018078.1:0-10165 GCA_900302315.1 Phycis blennoides | reverse complement strand
CACCAATCACCAAGTCACCAAGTCACCAAGTCACCAAGTCACCTGTTGTACCTTCTTATGACAAATGTACCCTTTGTAAGTCGCTTTGGATAAAAGCGTCTGCTAAATGCCCTAAATGTAAATGTAAATGTAAGAGAAGCTGGGAGTCGACGTGTTTGCTCTAGTGGCAACAACTGTACCAGGAATGGTAGGAGTTTAAACACACTGGCCAAAGAGGCACAGAGCAAGCACAACACACACACACACACACACACACACTTATGGTGACAAATTTGCACAATTACATCACCCTTAATCACGGTTCCATTGTCAAAGCCCTTCACAGACCTACATTATACAACATGCCCTCACAACAAGCCCTCTGAAGGGCAGGGAAACAGTGTTGCAAGGAGCTGATAGCGAGGCCAGGTGGTGTGGTCAATACCGCTTAAACATGACCCTAGCAAGCTATCAAGATATACTGTAGCTAAGGGGACATGTGTCGGTGAGACAATATCTCGCATTGCTTCGGAACTTCAGCAAAATAAGGCAAATGCATGATTAATATTCATCCATAGACGCCACGTTAAACAATCACATTTTACTAACTTTAACATCTCATTTAGATACTGGCCATTATTCCAGAGCAAAAAAGGCCAACATAAGGTACCAACTACCAGGATAAGATAGTAAGGGCGCTTCACACACCCTGCCCTGGCTAGGTCGATTTTTTTTTTACCCAACAGTGCCCAAAAAACAAACAAATCCACGTTTCGATTCTGTGTCTCCACGCCACTGTGGTTGCTCACAGATTCTGGATTCTGAGTCCACGGCCACAAGAAGAACAGGATAAGTGGAGGAGGGTTTTTTTTATTTTACCTCATCACAGCTTGAGCATTCACTTCTGAATCAACATCTAAACGTGCTCCGTTCCTGGTTGCATGAATGTACGCAGAAGCCAAGTCAGTCTCTATGTCGGTGAGCATGCCAGACAAACATAGAGAATTGAAACGTGTTTGTTTGTGGGCAGTACTGGGGAAAACAGCCTTACGCCAGGGCAGCTTGTGCAGCACGCTAACCTGTGCCGGGCAACACAGACACACAGCCAGGAGAGCCGCTCGCCGCTCGGGGGAATAGAATGGATGTCAGCGGAGCGCCAACTGCCCCATTTTGGAACCTGCGTGAACGAGTATCAAACGGCTGCAAGAGGCTCACTTCACACCTCCAACACTCAAGCCCTCTAAAGGGCTGGGAAAGGCTCACCAAATCCACCCCAAGGGAAAATGCTGAGGAAGGAAGACAGAAGCAGGATCCCTCCTTCCAGGGAAAGGAGCAATAGGTGTACAATCGTGTGACGCTGCATTCTGCTCGCAGTTCCATTGAGAGGGTCTCCCTGGCCCGTAGCCACGGCGAGGCTGATCCAGAACAACCACAAGCTGCCATTAGGACGGACTTCTTTCTGCTTAGTTGTTTGTGGAAAGTGTGCCGGATCACTGGCGTGCCATCACCCTGTTGAGAAGCAGAATGAAGATCCCTTCCAGGCTATGATCCAAAGTGCAGGTCCAATTGGGCATATTAAAATGTAAATGGGGAGTCCAATCCAAAGCTCCTGAAAGACTGCCAGACTGACTTTCCCCTTACTTTGTTCCCATTATATATATATATATATAAAAAAAAAAGCCTGGGTCTGCCCAGAATAGTGATGTCTTCTCAATAAAGATGGCATCAGCAGAGACAAATGGCCGTTTTTCAAAACCACTTTCCACTCAATTAAGACGAGAGGTCCTTTCAAGTAGAAGACACGGGAGGGAACGCTTTGGAGAAATAAAGTCATAAAGTTGTTCAAATTGAAAATTATATTTTACAGTGCAGCTAATGCAGGCTCTCCTATTTCCCAACAGAGGGTGACACTTTTGGCCTCGTCTACTTCATTCTATTGTACAAAATGTTCCAGTTTTTCATATGCATCGTGCAGATTTATAGCTCCGATTTTTAGAGCCACCGGAATAATAGATAGCATCCTTCCAGTGATCTATCAAGGCACGATTGGCAAAACTGTAAAAAAAAAAATAACCCATATATTTCCAGAGGAATATATGCAGCGGCTTGGACCTTGTAAAACGAGGAGGAGTCCGCGCCAGCAAATTCCGGCAGGAATGGTATCATTACGCGACAGAATATCTTTTATCACCAAAACCATCCCCGTAGCTCTGCCCGCCGCCACCGCCGCCGCCACCGCCGCCAATCTGCCCCCAAAAACCAGAGCGCACGTCTCAGTCGAGACGGGGGCAGCCAGAGCCGGCCTGGCCCGGGCCCGGCGTCTCGTGTCGAGTTCAGGTTCCTGGTAAACCGAGATGACCTCACCCCAGCGCCGGGCGGCGTCGGGTGAGCGGCGCTGGGGACCGTGCCTGGCCCGGGGGCCGCGGTCAGCGGGCGGCATCCCTTTGGTAACAGGAGGGAGGAAAAGCTTACATCCACAGCGAGCTCCCTGCGGCCTCCCAGCACCAAACCATTATCTGGAACCCCACAATGTTCCATAATAACTAGCCTGCCGTGCAGCGGCCAGGGGGAACGGAGGAGGTGGAAAAAAAAAAAAAAAAAGAAGGGATTTTTCAGAATGGGTTTCAAACGCATTTCGGAGCGCCACGGCGGTTCAAAAATAAAACCAGAGTCCCGTCTCGGCGAAAAAGAGCAAGACATGTGAAATTGCACGACACGTCGGGATGACTTGTGGAACAGGGGAAACAAAACGCAAACGCCAACCGCTCGCCTCTGAGGCATATATCATGTATTTTGGATTGGACGTAATATGATTTAACAGAATCAGATGGCAGTTGGGCTTTTGCATTTAACCAATTCAACCCCGACGCAGCCGGCCGGCCCCATGGACCGCATTAGGGTTTGACAGATCATTAGGCGGCGCTTAAACAGCACATCGCTCAGGATAATGACAAAGTCTGGACGTTTCTTAATGTGCTTTATTGCCGTCGAGGAAAGGCAATCTCTGAGCTGAGGTATGCCGGGTAATTTTCCGTCACAAGAGCACGACGGTTGGCTCCGGACCTTCTAAAACAGCCTCTGTTTATCCAGATTCAAGTATCAACACAGCGCACAGCGGACTTTCAAACCAAAACTATTCAGACGGCGCATGTGAGAGTCAAATGACCAAAGTGAGCATCGCTCCAAAAGCGGGCGAATGAATAACCTCCTCCCTGATACAGTGTGTGTGTCCTGCCGGCCTGTGCCTCGCAAATCAACAAATCAACAGCGATTCAAAGAGAAAGAAACAGCGATTCAGCCCACGGTGCTTAAAAGCACATCGCGTTAGTGCTGCCATGACTCCCATGTACACCGGGCCTTTCGTTTCATCCATTCGTCTTTTGTCAGGGAGGGAGGAGAGGTATAGGCAGGAGGAGAAGCCTAAAGAAGACCTATCAGTATTTACAGGCCATGGATCTGACAGACCCGGGGCCTGGACAACCCCCCCCCCCCCCACACACACACAGCCCCCCCCCCCCACACACACACACACACACACACTCTGGGGACACAGCTCGACATCTGCACAGTACCAAAGCAGCTGCATGTAACTCAGGAATAATTGCTTCCTGCAGAAAAATATGATGTGTGCGCTCTCCTCACTGGTCCTCCTCCCAGCGAGGGGGACAACCGTTCCCCGAGGTTCCGCCGTCATTCGTCACGGCCTCTCTTTGTACCGGCCTTTGACTTAAGATACCGAAACATGAAGCGCAGGGATCTCGCCGTACGTTAACTACCACTTACATACAGGAGGGCTTTTCATGCGGCATCTCTGAGTATTCGATTGACCACATTAGCAGGGGTTACGTAAAAAAAAAAAAAAAAAAAACATATTTCCTGGAGCTCTTTCCGTTTAACAAATGTCTTGATTGTTGGCCTGGTCGTGTTTTTCCGAATCCACACTGACAGACACGGAGGGAAATTAGAGGAGATTGTGCTCTTGTGTTTGTCCATTCGTATGGCCAGTCAGAGAGAGTTTAGGAAACGTTCATAAATGATTCATCTACAACAACAGGGAAATTAGCGCAAAGACCATTCCTTTAAGGCACTTCCAGTCCTTATAGCCAACATGTTGACATGTTAGTGACAGTATTACAACACTGGACAGTTAAGGGGCCGGCTACATTTTTCAGCCACGGTTAACATAAATCATTATGTTAACCGTATAATGTGTGTATATGTAAGGAGACATTTTTTAATGTTTGCGCTTTCCTGCCAGATACCCTGTTTAAGCTTAAAAGGATGGCATTAATATAATATGATATTCAATACAATTCATATGTCATATGAAAACAGACACAGGCCCCCCCATGTACCCAGTAGTACACCTTTCTACTGTGAACAGCACGTGGCTCAGGTGTGTTTCAGCTACAGCTTCAGCTTGCTGCACGCAAAGGGTGATTGTGCAAGAGGTTACTGTGTGCAAGAGAGGACACTGTGTTTATGTCACACTGGGATAAGGTGATGCGCATGCGCAGACTGCTTCACCGATGAGAGTGAAGACTGCATTCGCTTTCGCTTTCGATTCTGAAAACAGCAGTGTGGAGTGTAGTACCATGGGCGAAGCGATGGACCCAGTAGTAGCCGAAGTCCACGGCTAGGAAGGCCAGCCACCAGGTCCAGGCCGAGTCCCAGGGCAGCGCCACCAAGTGGTAGTGTTTCCACACGTACATGTAGCAGGTCAGCTCCAGGCTCCTCATAAACAGCCTGAAAGACAATGAAGTTCAACCCTTTAATTGTGTCCTACGTTTTGAAGTATTTCAGAGGTAGGATCTTGTGGCATCGCAAGGCGAGTTTGCAGATCGCAAATCGGTTGCAACCTGGGGTTCAACGACAGGGTTTGAAAACTACTTCCACTTCCACAGCTGCATTCCTCTTTGTAATGCCGGAAGTGTGTTTTTGTCATAGTGCCTGTGCACAGAGCCGCAATGAAAAAGACGCAAATTAGCTCATCTGTTTAAATAAAGAGAACGTTATCATGACGATGATAATGAACAACGTCCTGATACAAATCTGTCAGAAAGGTCAATTGATGTAATTCTAGTAACACACACACTATTCAGTATTTTGTCATTTAGCGTTCCTACTAAATCGACTCATAATGAATTCAGACACATGTCCCGAAGGGACAGGAAGAGGGGCTAACCACTATCCCACTGTCCCACCACACAGATACATGCGGTCTACAAAAGTGGACTTACACGTGGACGTACATCATTGTAAACTGCATTACGTCTGTTGGTTCATCAGATATAAAAGTCAACGTGATGATGTATGGTGAATAGAGACACCAGCATTTCCCACTGGGTTTATTAAGGTTCATATTGTATCTTATCTTGCTGGACATGAGTTCGCAAGACAAGCTGAACCTTCACCTGGGCAGTTCCACCAGTAACGTCAGGTTATCGTCTAGAGCCTCGTAAACAGCTATGAACTGTGCACCAGGGATGAAGAGTGTAAAGGTTTTGTTTTTGTGAGATCTTGTCCTGAGCTCTTCACTGGACCCGCAACCACAGGCGCTCGTCCGTCTGCCGTTTACATTTGGTTCACCATGAAACACGACACAAATCAATATAAATCCAATATGCGCTTTATGGTAACCAATGAGTGCAATAAAACCATACATCTATAGAAGCCTTTTCACTGCTGGCTTCTCTAATATTGGGTTGAGAGGTCTCCAGATCCACCTTCTAAATTGTGTTAGGCTTCTCATAGCTCATCGATATATTTCATACTTTTGTTGGTTCACAGCAGAGGACTGTAGAACAACTACAAAGGCCGTGTGCTGTAGTCCCTCCTGACTTTGAGGGGCCTGTGTGCAGTTGACTCACGATGGCAGCCGGGAGATTATTCCAGCGAACACGGACGTGATGCCGTCACTAATGGACGAGATGGGCTTCCCCGTCTGCAGCCATCCCACCACAACCTCCAGCACCATCAGGGAGATGAAGAACGGTGGGGCCTACACACACACACACGCACACACACACACACACACACACACACGCACAGACACACACACACACACACACACACACACACACACACACACACACACACACACACACACACACACACACACACACACACACACACACACACACACACACACACACACACACACACACACACACACACACACACACACACACACACACACACACACACACACACACACACACACACACACACACACACACACACACACACACACACATGCTTGAATTATGACTTCATGCAGTGAGAGAAACAGTAATAACATAACAGTTTAAAGAGCGCTGTTACCGAACATTGTGTTTGGAATGTGAACTGAGGACATCCTGCTAAGCTAACAACGCTATCCTCTAAACCTCCCTTTGCTATTCATCTAAGGGAGAGTTTCTGTCTGTTCTTCCAACTTTGATGTACCTGCACGGTACTACCACTGGAGGGATCAACACTTTAACTTGACAGTTACATTAAATACGTGTCGCGTGGCGTAGCCTCGCGCCGCGTAGCTTTGCGTCACACTGTAAGGAAGCACTATAATCAGTGAGAGCTGCTACACTCGTATGATGCCACCGTAGGGATCACGAGGCAGCCCCATACCATATACGATGAAATAACTATGTTATATAGGGCCAACAGCCCCCAGAGTATGCACCTCTTGTTTATTTCCTGTCTTGCAGTATCCATCGCTAGTTTCCAGTAGCAATCACGGACGAGGTGCGGTTGATAGACGGGGTAGAGGCACACAGCGACTTGTAGTACAGTCCCAGGCATTGTTTGTACAAAGAAGATTTAAAGAAAGACGCCACTGGGAGGTTAATCTGTGCAGTCATTGGAGCTTCAGGTGAGTTAAAACATTGGCCTGTTAAATGACTAAATATGTACCGTACGCACAATCCATTTGTGATCGTCATTGATTGTTGACACAACAATGCAAAACCATATATATCGCCGGGCACATAGTGGATTATTCTTAGCCTGAGGGCACCTGGCTCACCTTGCGATACAGGTAGGACTTGCTTCTCAACCACAAAAAAACGTTACCTTTTTGAGGTTGCCTAGATTTTCTCAGGCAGAGGAACGACCTGTCTAACGTTTAACAACCAAATGTTAGACATATTTCATTTCATTTCCTTTCGCTGTCTTTCCCTCGCGTTTAGTAGCCACAGACCGAAAGACACCGCGACAGACCTCTTGCGTAGTACTGCAAACTACGCAAGAGACGCTGAGGTAGTTTGGGTCTGCATGGAAGCCATTAGCCAGGAATGGGCTTAGCATGCCCAGGTCATGGCGTTGACCTGCAGGAGTGTCAGACCTGCCTGGGCTGGTCCTCAAATGACGGAGGCCCTGTGACTCAGGCCGTCCGCAGACCCCCTACGGTTTACGGCCAACATGTCTGCAGGTGTGTAAGAGAGAGCGGGAGAAAGTGTAGGAGGGTAGGTGTGCAGGTGTGTGTGTGTGTGTGTGTGTGTGTGTGTGTGTGTGTGTGTGTGTGTGTGTGTGTGTGTGAGTGTGTGTGTGTCTAAATTTATGTTACTGTAACTGAGTACAGGTGTGTATGTGTGTGTGTGTGTGTGTGTGTGTGGGTGTGTGTGTGCACCATTTATGTGCATGCACATACACAGCTGTTGGTGCTGCATGTGGCTATGCCGCTCACATATGGTTGCATGCAGGTGTTGTGTGCGTGTGCGTGTGTGCATGTGTGTGTGTGTGTGTGTGTGTGCGTGTGCGTGTGTGTCTTGGGGGTGAATATACAAGCAGAGGCAGCCCGCCACAAGGGAGCCACGATCACACGCAAAGCTCCAACATCTGGTCACAGCGGTAGAAGGCGCAGCGAACAAACGAGCTCCGAGCGCAGGCCGTCTCTCTCTCTCTCTCCCTCCGAAGCCTCCAAGGGAGAGATTATCATGCTGAGCGCAGGCCTAAAACCTGCCCTCTGATCCTCTCCTCTCCTCCAGGCTTGTGGATAGATTTGACTTTTGTTTTTACGAAACGAAAAAGGTTTCGACTTGTGTCGATAAAGTTACATTTGAATCCCGACATACGCGTCTGTGCCATTGTAAAATCGATTCACTTTCTTTACCTGCGCCTTTGTTTTTGTGCGTGGTTTACTGAATACAAATGTATGTGTGCCTTTTAATTTTGTTTGAAAAAAACGCAACGGCCTGGAGCAGTATAACGTGTAATGTACTGGTCAAAATAATACATAGCCTACATTATTTATAAAAACAATAAACCCACAGAGTTTTGCCTACTTGGAGCTTGCTGCGGCCAGTTTCTTGTGGCATCGAGGCCGTAATGGCTTTTGTTCTGGACTGGGACTTCACATTAAATAAATGGCATTTGTGGACCAGATGTCCTGTGTTTTTCTAAAGTGTTTTTATAGGGTCACGGATGAGTGATGTAAGCTGAAAATATGCGCCCTGACAATGCACTTTATCATGCTGTCAGAGAAAATGTTATCATTGTATACAAATCATTGAACAGATGACAACCATGTCGAATGTACAAACTCGCCAAACCTCCGCGACGATAGCAAGATAGAATCCCCCCCAACAACAATTCAATGGTTTATGTCCACAACAACAGGCCTCCACTAACCCGCTCTGATGCAGGCTGTGCGGGACATCAGAAACACGCACGATTTCCAACCCCCCGCTGCGCGCCCATAACCTTAACACCGTAAAGCCCATGCGCACATGGCACGTGTTGTTTAATTACTTGTTATGTAGAAGGTTACGAGACCTGGGTCTGTGTGGTAATGCCGTATTTTCTGCTTCCTTGTCAAATTAACTGTTTTTTTTTTTAATTGCCTACTAGACACATGTTGTGCTGTTAAGCTGCCATTGCACCGGCTCCTTTATTAGGTTATCTGTAGCCCCCCCCCGTGGCTCAAGATGACCCGCTGGGTTTGTTAATGTCCGCATAGTGTTGCAGAGCGCAGCCAGTGCATCCGTGTTGTGGTGAGCGGGGGTCTACCCACCTGGTTCGTATATTTCGGGACATCGTCCACATGTTGAAAAGTCGACTCGTTAGGTGTGACCATGTAAAACAAAGCACGGAACCCAGTGGATATGTCCTTCGCCTCCATAGCGCCGGGAACTGAGACTTTTCTTGAAGTTTGGGTTCGAGCGAGGGTCAAGTGATCTTAAAAACTATTCGAAGAAATCACAGGATCTCAGCCAGTTGTCCTTTCACTGCAGCAGTGCAGTCAGACCTGTTGCTAAATTAAGACGCACTGGAAACCGATCCTACAATAACGACTGCATAGCATACGAGTGACAATTCAGGAGCCAAGGCACTTAACTTGACGCTGTGAGTTGCAGGTTCTAGGGCTGTCATCACGGTAGACAATCACACCTTTCCCACCTTCTCTCGCGAGATTATAGCTGATTAGTCAGGTACACGCGGTAGGCACCATTACCAATTTAAAGTGTACAGTTTAAATATGTGTACAGTGTAAATACAATTCACAAACGGAAGAAACGGTATGCATGTTTGTTACGTATGATTCGTAGTATTAACGAATAGTCCACGAGGCACTGCTGTTTAACTGACACATACAAATACCATGACACAAGACATTTAAATGGACAAAATGTGAGCACCTTTCGTAAAGGAGAAGGAGGGGGAGGGGGGTCCTGCTGCAAATTAGAATGCATAATCACAGCGTGGTGAAACGGGATACCGAGCCGCAAAATTATTTTCAACTTCAATTTTGTAACATAATATGATGCTTTGTGGGTTCTCTCTGGCGGAGTCTTGGCAGAAGTCCTGACCCTGCCCAGAGGGAAAGAGGTGAACTGAGCACGCAGCCCATCACGCGCTTTCTTCACTCCGGTCTGTAATGGTTAATTCATCCGCGCTTCGGTTCAGGGCGCAGGCATACATTTAAGGCTGGGCTCCCCAGGAGACAGCAGGATGACAGATGGACAGATGTGTGGCTAGCGGGGGGGTGGGGGGGGGGGGAGTATTGTGAAAGTATAGCGAAATAAATGTGTAAAGGCTACATTTTAAGGATTTTTAACCGTTGGTTCCCATTTATTTGCTCTTATTATGCATTATCTCCAAGGCCAAAATGACTGTCAGAGTTTATTACGTGGTGAGTTGAATAATGTAGGTAAAAAAACGCGTTATATACCCAATGTAGGCTTATTTA
>OMKI01018029.1:7639-17970 GCA_900302315.1 Phycis blennoides | reverse complement strand
TGGCCCCATGGCACATACAAACAGTAAAGGAATGGGTTGCAGAGTAAGTCTCCATTGAAAAATGACCAAATATAGGCATTTTGTGGATGCAGAGGCTTAGGCAAGCAGATGAATACATAAACTGGCCTGCTCTCTCTCTGTCTCTCTCTCTCCCTCTCTCTCTCTCTCTCTCTCTCTCTCTCTGGCCATCGGGGAAAAGGGGACGCTTTGTGTTAACGCGCGCGGTTCAGAGAGAAAGCGTCTTGAAAGGTTTTCTTTTGGGTGAAGGCAAGTGGGTGGCTTCAGGGGTTAAAGGGGGGGGGGGGGGAGTGAGAAGGCTGCTTCAGGGATCCAGCAAAAGGGGAGGGGGCGCCTGGTAATTATGCATGGCGATTGTTGATAGCTTGATTGTCTGCGTCCAGCTGCACGAGCAAACCGGGGGAGAGAGGGAGAGGGCGGGAACAGGGAGCGAGGCAGACTCACTGACGCCAGGCTCGGAATTCTCCCATCCATTGAAAGAGAGACTCGATTGTGTCCGAGGCCTTTCGGACGGCGCGGAGCTCGAGCACCTGATCCCTGTGTGTGTGTGTGTGTGTGTGTGTGCGTGTGTGTGATGCGCATGAGTTCACAGACTGATAGCTCAGAAAATCTGCAGACGGCCACGGTCCAATCGGTACCATGAGGCTATATATGCTTCCGTGTGACCGAGTTTGTGTCTTATGAAAACATGTACGAATTACAGATATAACATTTTGTGATTACCAACCAAATTGTCCTCAACTTTTTTGCGCTTTTTCCAAATCGCGTTTAATACTTTGACGAAAGAAGAATATATGAGAATGCCCGCAGTTCTCCCTGTCAGCAATTACAAATAGGCTGTTATTCCCCCACTGGGCTTAGGGAGTGTATAACAATATTTTTCCTCCCCTTGACATAATCAAGAACGATGGTGATGCCGTGATGTTTAGATAACCAGCAGAACACACAACATACATTTCTAAAATCAATAGACCCACATTCTCACGGTTCAATATTCACTCTTGAGGTCGCTTGTCAACTTTGCAAGGTCAATAACTGGGGGAGAGGGTATTGTTACCATTTCAGAAATTGAGAGGGGAGGGGGGGGCACTGGGTAGTGACCCTGTGCTGACATAAACATCTGGATAATGGGCCATTTAACCGCCTATGCGCATCTACGCATTAGAAATCTAAAGTCTATTTAAGTGTGTTAAACATTGCGTTGAGCGGGATGATTCAACACATCCCAAATCTATAATTTCAATAAATATGGCACCCCGTGATGGTCTATACGTCCTCAATATCTATTATTATGTATATGAATAATCAGTATCGAGGTCGTCTTCGACAACGTTGCATTATTATGAAAATAAAAGTTGTATTCGTGATCTACTACTACCGCAAATCAGAGTCGAGCTGCTTTGGAGTGACAACTCCGCGAGCCAATCCAGTTGTTGAGCGTCTCCGGTTTTCTCTGTTCGAGGTCGGGAAAGGGGAGGGGAGGGGCGGGCAGTCGGCCAGAGCGGCGAGCGCGCGCGCCGGAGCGAGCGTCGGGGGTGAATGGATGACGTAGGGAGGCTGGCGCCAGCATGTCTGGGACTGGCGCGTTAGATCAACACAGCTGGGCCGGGATAGGACACACAGCTGGCGCGGGCCTACATTCCTCCACAAAACAGGATTGTGAGAAAAGACGAAAAATAAGACCCAAATAGGAGCATAAGGATTGCGCTTTGATGTAAACTAAAAAAGAAGGCATACATACAAAAGGGATGGAAACACACACACACACACACACACACACGCTGTAGGTAGAATGTGTATGCATTTCAAAAGGCTAAATTAAGTATGAAGTGTGACTATGGACTTTTTCTGTTGATGGGGACTTGTCAACTGCAATTGACCCTTATTCTGTCTATGTATAATAAAAACACAGATTAGATAGGCAAAACCACCGAATGTTTATTATGGTTGTTTATGCAAAGGCTACACATTAAAATTCGACTGTTTTTTAATTCATTTTGTTGACCTTTTGCCTATATTATGAGCTAGTTCTATATTATGATCAGTATCCTATCAAGAAAGACAGCCACTGTGGATTAGTCATCTTTTTTTTTATTCCCAAAAGTTGACGTTGGTGAGTTGGTGACTGTGGTGCAAATACTTTGGAAGCCGTCCCTCGCTCTGTAATTCAACCCCATCAGGATTTAAAGCTAAAGGGTTATCAGCGTGACCTGTTTTTTTTAAATGTAAATGTATCTATTTGTACCTGATAGGGGTGACTAATTACTTGACAATCCCATTTGGCGTCCTAACATAATTTCCTCACCCCCACCCCCACCCCACCCCAGGAGTCTTCATCAGCCAATTAGTCGTCAAACCAGTAGGGAACAACGCAGCCAATCAGGAGGCCAGCCTGTCAGAAAGGGGGCGTCAACCTACACACGCTGTATAAAGCTACTAGCGTTATTCCCTCTACACTGTAGTACAACTTTAGAGCGGTACGCATCCGACCAAGTCAGGAAAAAAAAAGGAAGAATTATCGCCGACTTATCCTAGCCGATACCGAGCCGAATTACTTACGAAATTATCGACGTTTTTTTTCTAAACTCGAATGATGAAGGCTATCAGTCCCGTTCGTTCAGTGAGGAGCTGCTACACGGCTGTCTGCTGTATTTCGGAGCAGAGTCTGGCCATCACCCGGAGTAAGCCGTCCTCCATGGAGGAGACCGTGAGCGCCCTGTGCGACATGAACGACTGCTACTCCAAGCTGAAGGAGTTGGTACCGAGCATCCCCCAGAACAAGTCTGTGAGCCAAGTGGAGATCCTGCAACACGTTATCGATTACATCTTCGACCTGCAGATCGCGCTGGAGGCGGAGGCTACAGTCGCACCCGACATGGTTTTGTCAATAAAGGTATGTCAATACATTTGGTTTAGATTTTGTTTATGCTCCCACTTACAGAAACCCGTGGTGTGTGGGTCATCTGCCCATATGCACCAAATGTGTGTCATATAATCTGTAGTCTACAGATCCACATAGGGGGATATGGTGGTATGTACTTTTGTAGGGATGCTGCATTGTATCATGATTGCTCGTCTCCTGGACTAGATTTTTAATTGACAAAGTGTTTGCTCGTCGCAATTTTGAACACATTTGTTTCAGTTGACTTTATCGGTGTCTAACGAGTCTTCTCCCTTTTTTCTTTCCTATCAGAATGCAGATATCGCCCGCAATTTCTCCAAAGAAGATGGGAGGTTATGTCATTAACACATATGGTACGTATTGTCTATTCAAATCCATAGTAATGTGTTTGTAATAAATGCGTGACAATCACAAGACCCAGCCGATGACTCGCATACACGGTGTTGGACTTAATGAAAGACATACAAAGACAGATTTTTGTCGATAGTTTTATAAATCAACATTTTATTAAGCCAATATCCAGTCAGATGTGAATAACATGTGGGTCTCTACACCCCCCCCCCCCCTATACAAGCTGTCCATGGTCAACAATCAAAGAGACCAGTGGATGTAAAATTGATTCATTGCTATCTGCTTGGGGTTAATGAAAGTTCCATGCAGGCGCCAGTCTGTCTGCTCCCTGTTCCAGAAAAGGGAGGGGACGAGAGGGGAGGGGAGAGCGAGTGCGAGAGAGAGAGATCTGACTTCACTTTTCTTTCTCTCTCTCTCTCTATGCAGGTGCAGGGAAGCACATGTCTCCACTTCACTGGGCAAGAGGACAAGAGGGGCAGAAAGGGTGGGCTAGGTATGTGAAGAGGAGGAGGAGGAGGAGGAGGTGTGAATGTGTGTGTGTGTGTGTGTGTGTGTGTGTGTGTGCCTGTGCGTGTGCGTGCGTGTGCGTGTGCGTGCGCGCATGGGGAGGGGTGTTCAAGAAAGACGAGGAGGAAAAGAAAAGTGGACTGTTTTGAACTCGCCAGAGGGATGAAGATCAGCAGTAACGTACGCTCACACAAAAAAAAGACAACATTTTTGGCCGCTGGGCCGAGGACCGGCCGACACACCAAAGCTGAAAAACACGTCGATGTGATGAAATAGATGAGAAGGATTTGCTGTCTCAGCCACGTTTCCACGTCATGCCTTTTGGATTGCCTAATCACTAGAAGTTGCGTGGTTATTATTGTTACGTTTTTGATTATTACATTCCTCTCCCAAAAAAGGACATTCTTTCAATGTGCTAAACTGTATAAAAGGCATAAGATGGCGAGCGTCTTCTTTTTTGTGTGACTTTTGACATGTCTCGTTATAAGCCCTCACTCAATGTCCTCACATTCCCGCCTGAACTGTTATAATAGTGATTTCGAAACTGTTATCAGAAAGGTGATTCTGTACAAATGTTCTGCAGACATGCCAGATGTGCCGGGGGAGTTTGATTGCATGTTGGTCTTTCTTTTTATCACAATGGGTTAGTTACCTGGGATGATGTTATAAGAACTCTATAATAGAGTAAGTTGTAATCGTTCACAGGGATTGAGTGATTCCTGTGGACACAGTGCTGTGAGTTTTATAAACTTCTCTATTATGAAATTACTTTTGTATGTACGTTATGTATTAAAATAAACAATGTTTGTAAACATTGGGCTGTGTCCGTATTCTGTGCCTATAAATACCCACATGGTCTACGACTCAAGACGCGCTTTCCTTGAGGTGATTGTTTGGAGGGTTTATACAAATAACTGACTCGAGTGTTTGTAAGTCAATAAATCGCTGATCTCGCAGGAAGTATTCAGAAGAATCTTCAACACTTGGGTGGTGAGCGGTCGAGCACAAGTGGTTTCCTGTCGCTGCTTCTATTTTTCCATTGACGAGACTTGTGGTCCAAAGCAGCTGAGAACCATTTTCCACAGATAGGATGTTTACAACTTGTCAATTAGATAAATCGTTAAATAAGTGACTATAATGTAATGGTTGCTACATTCAACTATATCCTTTACATGAGAATGACATACATATACATACATACATATAGGTCCTACATACTTGTGCAGTGTGTGTTTCACACTTCTAGTAAATGTAATTAATGAACTATGATTCTAATATTCAGATGCACTCTTTGGAAAATTGCGTGGATGTATTTATAATAGATATGTGACCTTTTTTTCATTCAAGTGTAGCTGTGGCTCTACGACCCCACCTCGTGTTGTGATTTGGTATTGCATCCATAGTTTCGGCACATTAAAATGTTTCTATGAAAAATCGAATAAAGTATTATTAATATCATTGTAATGTTGGTTATTAATTAAAAGACAATAGACAAAGAGATAACAATATACTAAAAAGATTAGATCTGTATCATGTGCTAGTGTAATATAGTCTACCCTATGCCCTATGTTTACTTTGTGGCGCCATCTAGCGGTTATCACAACCCCTCTATGCCTTTACATTTCTGTTTTTGTCATGCTTCGTTATCATGCTTCAGATACTTTTCTGGCTTGACAGACAGACAGACAGACAGACGGATAGACGGATAGACAGACAGACAGACAGACAGACAGACAGACAGATAGATAGATAGATAGATAGATAGATAGATAGATAGATAGATAGATAGATAGATAGATAGATCATTTCTTAGCGTAATTGATTGCAGATAACTACCTGTTTATACCACAAGATGGAGATGTTGACTTACAATGCAGAGACGTAGCCTAAACACCCTAAACAGATTTTCGTTATGAAAAGCAGGCGCGTTGTGCTTGTGTGCCCTACCAGGTTTTTGATAACTGGATTTCTTTTAATTTTAATTTTATTTAATTACAATTTTTTTTAATAATATGTAGTTATGATAATTTTATATAATGAGGCAACCTGTGGTATTGTGTACCACTGGTGGTACGCAAGGGAACTGCAGGTGGTACGTGGGATGGGATTCTTTAGAAAAAATAATATAGATAACTGAAAATAAATATAATTTAAATATTGATAATTAAATTTAGTATTAGGCTATCAATTGTTGTTACTTCAAAACTAGTGCCGCTTTTTGCATTCAATCGTGTTTTTCATTTAAATGTTTACCATTTATTCATTTTGTGTTTACAATATATACACACATGTGTATATATTGTAATGTGTTATATTGTAAACTGTTTCACACTTGCCATAGTTTTCTTGCAGTCATTGTGTATAGAGTGGCCGCTGGTCCTATTGATCTATTTTTTGCGTATTGATCTATTTGCGTAGGGGGCAGTCCGGGAAAGGTCTTGATGACAATTTAGTGGTACACCTAAAGTCAACATCCCTCAATGTTGACTTTATCATCCCTCAAATTCACACACCCCCTATCCGGATGTCGTTGGTTTCTTCCAGAAGTTGTCGGATGAAGTCGGTTCGCAGCAGCAGGTACATACGTTCACAGGGCACTCTGTTGCACATCAGTGCTGGAGAAGATGTAAGCTACAGCTTAAAGCCGTGTGCTACAGTGGTTAGTAAAGCATCAATCCCCTTTTCAAACGTATACAAATAAATTGTAATTTGTTATACACACTTAATTGCATTTGAACACGTCCCCCACTCGAGCAGAAGGGCTATACCACAAACACAATGCAATGCAAACCTGAGTCTACGCACAACTAGAGTCGATGCACACCTGTCTGCTGTTTCTTTAGGTCAACCGAAAACTGATGTGCGGCTTGTGTACAGATGTTATTCTATGTTGAATAAGAGATGTTTCCTCACAACAACCGTGAATTGTTACCAATGTGGATCCTGACAGCTTCCGTATTTATTGTTCTATTAATGGTGTATACATATTCTGTGTCACGGTCTGCCTGTCCTAACCCGTCTAATACCACGACTTCAGAGAGACGTTCAGCAAGGCTAAGGCCACCTCTCTACCGCCGCACCACCCCCTATGATACCCCCAGAGAGAAAGGCCATGGAGGTCTACATCGATGACTCCCTGATGCCCCCAGAGAGAAAGGCCATGGAGGTCTACATCGACGACTCCCTGACCCCCCAGAGAGAAAGGCCATGGAGGTCTACATCGACGACCCCCTGACCCCCCAGAGAGAAAGGCCATGGAGGTCTACATCGACGACCCCCTGACCCCCCAGAGAGAAAGGCCATGGAGGTCTACATCGACGACCCCCTGACCCCCCAGAGAGAAAGGCCATGGAGGTCTACATCGACGACTCCCTGACCCCCCAGAGAGAAAGGCCATGGAGGTCTACATCGATGACCCCCTGACCCCCCAGAGAGAAAGGCCATGGAGGTCTACATCGACGACTCCCTGGCGGCAGGCAGCATCCGCCCGTCCTCCTCTCCTGCTGGCGCTGGGTTCTTCTTGGTCAAAAAGGAGGACAAGACCCTGTGGCCGTGCGTCGACTACCGGGGCCTGAATGACATCACGGTTAAAAACCGCCACCCCCTCCCTCTCATCTCCTCGGCCTTCGAGCTACTGGAAGGTGCCACCGTATTCTCCAAGCGGGCCCTACGCAACGCCTACCGTCCAGTTCGTGTCTGAGAAGGGAGACGAGTGGAAGACGGCTTTTAACACTCCTACTGGGCATTACGAGTATCTTGTAATGCCCTTTGGCCTCACCAACATCCCGGCTGTCTTCCAAGCGTTGGTTAACAACGTGCTCAGGGACATGCTAGATAAGCACGTCTTCATCTACCTGGATGACAGCTTGATCATCTCTAAGACCATGACCGGACCATAAGAATCTGGAATACATCCAGTCTGCCAGGAGGTCGCCATGCCCGTTGGTCACTGTTCCTTACCCTGTTTGATATGTCACTCTCCTATCAACCCGGCTCTTGTAACATCAAGAACGACGCTCTATCTCAACAGTTCTCCGAGAAAGAGGAGGCCACTTCCGACCCCGACACCATCCTCCCGTCCACCTGCCTGGTTGCCCCCCTCACCTGGGACATGGAGGAAAGAGTGAAAACTGCCCTAGGAGATCAGCCAGGATCCAGTGCCTGCCTTCCTGACCGCCTGTTTGTCCCTTCGGCTCTCTGCTCAGACGTCCTCCAGTGGGCCCACAACTCCCGACTCACCTGTCGCCCAAGGATCCAGGGCGCCAAGGACGTGGTCCAGCAGAGATTCTGGTGGTCCACGTTGGAGGAGGACATCCGTGAGTTTGTGGGGGACTGTCCAGTCTGCAGCCAGCACAAGCCATCCCATTGGGCTCCTGCTGGTCTGCTCCAGCGCCTGCCCGTACCCCACCGTCCTTGGTCCCACATCTCGTTGGATTTCGTCACCGGGTTGCCACCGTCCCAGGGCCACACCACCATCCTGACCGTGGTCGTCCGTTTTAGTAAACTGGCCCACTTCCTGCAGCTAACTGGCCCACCCAAACTTCCCTCGGCCAAGGAAACAGCCGAGCTGGTACTCCTGCATGTCTTCTGTATACATGGCCTCCCTGTGGATGTGGGGTCCGACCGGGGACCTCCGTTCACCTCCATCTTCTGGAGGGAGTTCCACCCACAATCTACAAGCGATTGTGTTCCACCCACAATCAAACCGAGAGGAAGAACCAGGAGGTGGAGACAACACTCGTTGTATGGTGTCTAAACACTTTGGCCAAAGGGTGTGGCTCTCCACCCGGGACTTACCTCTATGGGTGGAGTCCAGGAAGCTGGCACCCAGGTTTATCGGTCCGTTTGAGGTGCTGAAGATCGTCAACCCTGCGGTGGTTAGGTTGAGATTGCCCCGGTCTATGCAGATCCATCCAACCTTTGGTGGAGAGCCCTCTGGTACCTGCAGTCCCGCCTCCCCCCCCCTCCACGGTTGATCAACACGCCCACCACCTCCACCAGGGGCTCGGTAGGAGGTCTCCACCCCCTTAGCCATCCACGCCCACCACCTCCACCAGGGGCCCGGTAGGGGGGCTCCACCAGGAGGTCTCCACCCCCTCAGCCGTCCTCGACCACCACCTCCACCAGGGGCCCAGTAGGAGGCCTCCACCAGGGGCCCAGTAGGAGGTCTCCACCAGGAGGTCTCCACCCCCTCAGCTGTCCGAGCCGATCGAGAGTGATGATGCCGAGGACGGAAAAAAAATATTATTTTATTCAAACATTTGTGAACTCACACAATTCTGTTTGACGTAAAAAACTTCAAGGAGTGAACAACTAATAACAATATTTTAATTCCATAAAACCATGGCTTCTGAATAGGATTGTTTATCCATAAATCAATAATTAGCTATTACAAAACTTATTTTGTAATAGGTTCTTTGATTTTCATTCCATGTTGGAACGGGCCTCGTCCAAAACGTTTCATTGTACAGTGTGACTGTAAGTGATGCTGCAGATTTGATAATAAACCACTTGAAACTTGAGACTTGAGTTGCAGTAGTCCAGCCGAGATGTAGCAAATGCATGGGCTCATTTTTCAGCATCCTTTTCAGACAGGATGTTCCCGATTTTTGCAATGTTATGTAGGTGAAAGAAGGCAGTCCTGGAAATGTGTTTCATATAGGAGCTGAAGGACAAATCCTGATCAGATGACTCCCAGATTCCTTACGGTGGTGCTGGAGGCCAAGGCAATGCCATCCAGAGAGACTATATCTGTAGTTAAGGTGTGTCAGAGGTGTTCAGGTCAAAGCACAGTAACTTCAGTTTTCTCTGAGTTTAGTAGTAGAAAATTGCCGGTCATCCAGGTTTTTATGTCCTTAAGACATGCTTGAAGCTTAAATAAATGATTAGTTTCATCAGGCTTCATTGATAGATATAGTTGGGTGTCATCAACATAACAATGAAAATGTATGGCGTGATTCCTAATAATATTACCTAAAGGAATCATATGTAAGGTGAATAAGATCGGTCCAAGCACATAACCTTGTGGAGCTCCGTGACTAAGTGCAAGTAGGATTCATCATTAACATGTACAAACTGAAATCTATCTGATAGATAAGACTTAAACCAGCTCAGTGCGGTGCCTCTGTAATAACATCTGAAGGTCAATGGTGTGGAATGCAGCACTGAGATCTAACAAAATAAGAACAGAGACAGCTCCTTCGTCTGCAGCAATTAGAAGGCCACTTGTAACTTTGACCAGTGCAGTCTCTGTGCTATGATGTGCTCTAAATCCTGACTGAAAGTCCTCAAATAGGTTATTATTCTGAAGAAGAATATTCTGACTGCTTTCGCAAGGATCTTTGAGAGAAAGGGCAGGTTAGATATAGGTCTATAGTTCGCTAGAACCTCTGGATCAAGCGTAGGTTTGATTACAGATGTTTTAAAATGACTGTGGTACATAGCCTGTTAATAAAGACAGATTGATCATATCAAGTAAAGAAGTGCTGATTAACGGCAAAACGTCTTTAAGCAGCTTAGTGGGTATGGGGTCCAAGAGACGGGTGGATGGTAA
>OMKI01017994.1:4489-15249 GCA_900302315.1 Phycis blennoides | reverse complement strand
GTGTGAACCTGCGCATGTGTGGGGAGATGGTCACGGTCACATACTTTATTAACATGTGTGTGTGTGTGTGTGTTTGTGTGTGTAAACTCTTATGTGGATGCATGAAGGTCTTCCTCTACGCATGTGTGTGTGTGTGTGTGTGTGTGTGTCAGAGAGAGAGAGAGCAAGAGTCAGAGAAGGGGTGGAGAGGGAGACTGTGTGTGTGTGTGTGTGTGTGTGTGTGTATATGTGTCTGTGTGTGTCTGTGTGTGTGTCTGTGTGTGTGTGTGTGTGTGTGTGTCTGTGTGTGTGTGTGTGTGTCTGTGTGTGTGTGTGTGTGTCTCTGTATGTGTATGTGTGTGTGTCTGTGTGTGTGTGTGTCTCTCATGATGCTAGTCTGTAGGACCCCCCCCCCCCCTCACTCGCGTCGCCGTGCGTGAAAGTGATTGCGGCGGAGGGCTAAGCAGCCAGTGTGAGTGTGGATTAAAGCACGACATCGCCACCTTAATCCCTGTTCTGAGAGAGCGCGGGCGGGTGGGAGGGGCCGGAGGTGAGAGGCGGGTGGGAGGAGCCCCCGGGTGCGTGGGTTCTGCCCACGCTCACGCGGCGGGTGATTGGTCCACCGGAGGAGAGCCGTCCTCTGCGGTGGGGAAGGGACAGCTCCTGGGGCGCGGGCCCGTCCAATGCGGTCCTCTGTGCCGTGGTTTCCTCTGCCGCCGGTTCTGGTTCTTCTGGCCCCGGGTTCAAGTCTCACGCGCGTTCTCGTCGGGTGTCTGCGAGGACTCGGAGAGTCCGCCCGGCGTAAGGTAAGAATAATCCTTGCCGCTGATCCTGCTGTAGCCTCTTTAGATGCTTTGATTGAGAACCATTTATTGTCATTTATAGAATTGGCACTTAGTCAGAGATGTTGTATACTAGCAATGGTTAATCTAGCAATTGAAATGCTTGAAACTTGTTCTGGTGACTTTCTTACTGTATTAGCTGCAATGAAATGTTGTACCTTCTTATGACAAATGTACTCTTTGTAAGTCGCTTTGGATAAAAGCGTCTGCCAAATGCCCTAAATGTAATGTAAATGTAATCTTCCCGTATTCATATCCTCCCTCCTTTGTTTGCTTACATTTTCACAGCCAGCGCGTGTGTAGTCCTTTTCCAGAGGCAGCTCTGGTTACATCTGGTTAACTCTACAGTTGGCCTGTATTTGTGGCCTCTGCTAAGTGTCCATTAGCAAGGGACTGAACCGCAACATAGGATCCTAATCTGTACAATGTGCTCTTGCTGTTCTGTAACTGCCTTCAATAGAACACGTGTCACGTGTAGGGCTCTGAGAGAGGGAGAGAGAGAGAGAGAGAGAGAGAGAGAGCGAGTGAGTGTGAGTGTGTGTGTGTGTGTGTGTGTGTGTGTGTGTGTGTGCGTGCCTTCAAAATGCACCATAAGAGTATTGAAATAGTAAGTTAATATGTTGTTTTTGGAGGCTATAATAATATATTGTCACATATGTAATTACATGTACAAGTCACGTCATTCCTGACAGGATTTTAAAATACAGTATTTGGTAGGATTTCAGGATTTGTGGCACCATCTGCACCATCGACCAAAAGCAATAGGGGGCAGTCTAGTCTTGTCCAAATGTGCAGTCAACGTGGCACGCTATTTGAACAAGTCATCCACATACTCACAGCCCCCCCCCCACCACCACCACCTAATTTCCCTTGCCTTTTACTGACAGGAGATGTGTGATCTAATGTTAAACAAGAAGGTATGCAAATGAGTTTGTGACTTGCATGCTGGCAGATTAGCCGTAGCCCTAAGTGAAACCGAGGGTTTTTTTTCCACTAAGCACATAATGACTAATAACCACGGCTGATTGTCTGAGGTCCATTACTGATTGCACTCTTCTGTATTTTGATTGCTAATTGCCATCGTCACACCAGTTTCCACTCGTACATACCTCCACCTTCCACGAAAGCACAATTTCCGTGGTCAGACTAAAGCAAGCACTTTTTTTCCAGCTGAAATGTCTCCAATAGGGCTTGTAGGCTGCGTCTGAACGCACCAAGGGAACGCGTCTAATGATGACTAAAAAAAACAGCAATGTCTTCCAATAATTATTTCAGGATTCATTACCAAACAATGGCCAAAAAAACATCACAACCGACACTATTACTAATATTTGATTGCTCTCATGCTTCCAAAAAAGGCGATTTGACTGTGCAGTGTACCATCCCTATTCGTCCAAACGGACGGAAGTGAAGGTGCGTATAATCCTCATATAACGATACTTTATTAAAAAGCGGAATTGCACTACTGTGCGCAATGCAACCTCTGAATTTAAAACGGAGCAAAACACACTTGATATTAAGAAAGTGAAACTTGTGATATGTTGGCACTTTGGCCCGGAAAACAGTAGAAGTACAACGACACATCTGTTTTACCTCTCTGCCTCTGGCGGGGTCGGAGGGATGGGGTGATATGTTGCTTCTGAGCAGGTGCTTAGTTAGCTTACAGTTGGAACCCAACCAGTGGAAACGCTTGCCAGCCATTGGTAGATGTCTGTGAGAAGGATGGAGACAGGAGGCAAACATGCCAAGCCGGTATCCATATCTTTACTCAACCAGAGACTTAGCTCCAGGGCAGACTGCTGCTCGCTCCAATCTGCAGCATTGTTTAGTTTCTCCTATGACTACAGCCGAGCGAGGGCTTGGCTGGTATCAGATGAGCGCTGACATCTCCAGGAACCTACGGCACAACAGCTTGTTGCCTTCAGAATGCCCTGTTTATCAATAGACCGTGAACACACGGAGGAGATTAGCGTCAGTGAAACCTTTTGACATCGATGCATTGTATCACATGGCCTCCGCGTTAGTGTTTGTGCATCGGGCCTTATTTTGCACAACACTTTCAAGTTTGTCAGCTATAGCGGCAGATCGAACGGCAATTGGGTATTCAAGGCCAAAGCAGTTCTGTTCTGCAAGTCCATGTTCTAATAGGTTCAGGGAAATGGAAATGACCCAAGAAATTGATGCATTGAATTGTCGTTAACAGAGGTTTTACAAAGTAAGTAGCCGAGTTAATCTATTGTAAACATTTGTGTTTATTTAACCGTTACCTGAAGTGGAGTGGTCCGTTTTTTCAACGTAAGTTCTATCAATGCTTTGCCCCCGGGAGAAAGCAGAGTCAATTAGTTCAACATCATCCACCTTAGCTTAGCTTTGCTGCGAAGGCAATTGGCTACCGTGTGGATTAAGAAGCACAATGTTTAACCTTCATATGGGTCTTCCTTCAGGTGAGTATAATTAAACCATTTGTTTGGACCCGGGCCGGCCCCGTTACAGAGCCAACATGAAGTGATTAGCAATGTTGTGGCTGCGCGGCCTAACATAACCTCAGTCAAGATCAAGCATCACAGTGATGGAAAGGCCCCGACCAGAGGTTAAAGCAACATTGTGAGGTTTTATGAGCCAATAATGGTGCGATGCGCCTGTTTGAGCCACGTATTGATTTCTCCCCACGCTGTTGACCATCACCTTGTACCTCTGTGCCTCGAATTAAGGTCAGGTATCACTTTGCCCGTTCTTAATTAACCAGTTGACATCCCAATTCTTCTATAGTACAGTGTGTTAATGTAATCATTTCATCCTCAGGTTACTAAGCCGTATTCATCTTAACAATGCAACAAAGCAAAGTGAAAATCTGCCAAATATATTTGCAGGGGTAAACAAATACACATACCTATATAGTACAGGCATTTGTATTGTTGGGAGGACAATCATCTCTGTTATATCCTCATATCATTACATTGAAGTGAGCAACAGGACTCTCTCCTCAGCAGGCCCTGCTGTATCATATCGGCACTGTAATAGAAATATGTAACCCATAAATTAGCCCGAGCTGTCGAGAGTTTTGATGCCCACAGTGTCAAAATGTTAACCAACACACCGTGAAATACCATTCCAGGAAAAAGCTGCGGTTATTGGTGAGCCGCCGCTGCTCAAACAGTCGCTTTGACGAAACGACCAAAAACAAAATAAAAAAATAAAAAATAAAAACTCAACTTGCGGGGGTCCGCGCGGCTCGGCCAGCTTCCCCACCAGGGACCCCCGGTCTCGGATGTCGGTGCCTCTGAGGTTTAGCATTTAGTCCGGAGCCAGAGGGACGCGGCGGCCAGCTCGCGGACCTCTCCAGCTGACCGCCCACAGCGAACCTCTCTCTATATCTCTCGCTCCGGGGACAGCGTGGCGTCTGTCCCCGGAGCAGCAGCTGTGTGGTAGGAACGGATCACCAGGCAGGCGGACGAGTTGCACACAGGACAGCCGCTCAGGACAAGACGAGTGTGGCTTTGCACTGTTTTTTTGTTGTTGTTAAATGTTCATATTGTTTTTGGTACTTTAGGTAGCCAAAGTTTGATCACTTGTTCTTCATAATGTACAACTTGCATTTGACTGCCGCCCCCTGGTGACAATGAAGATATTAGATGATTAAGAGTAACGGTAATACATGGTAAAGGAAGAAAAACGATGTAGGCCTAATAGATGTAGGCCCTATAGATAGCATAGTTGTGCAAAGCTAGCCATTGCGTCGTGATGCCTGCACTTTCTCTTTTTTTATGAATTCACTTCACGGTTAACAGCTGCATTCTGTGTGGTCGTTCATAAACACTCCGCCAACACGTACACACACACATGGAATACACGTTCACTCATACCCATGCTGTGTGCATAAAATACCACTGTAATGTCGACTCACGGCCATTTGCAAAGTTTACTCGCTATGGTGTTGACAGTGTGTGCTTTAATAGCCATCATCTTACCTTTCTTGAGTGCCACTGAGTGCAATTCCTATTGGAAAGCTATTGAAAAACATTTTGTGAGACTTGAAAATTGCTAGCCATGAAGAGAGTAAAGAAAGTTTTATTTCAATGCAATCATTTCAGTGTCTTGCAGTTTACTTATAAAATAATTCAGAGAACACAAATGGACACCTAGTATTCATAAAGATGGATTTCATATGCCTATAATTGTATATGTCTAGTCACTCGGGATATTTTGAAGAATATTTTTGTTTACATGAATTTAAATGAGCAGCGGTTTGTAAGGTGTCATGCAAATGCTAAAGTGCTCAGGCATACGCTTTAGCAAATGCTCTCAGACTTGCTTAAAGACAAGAGGCAAATGGCTGTAATCATTAACTGGTAGAGCCTCCAAAACAGCTGTCTGAGAGAAAATAAATTGGAACCATGGACACAATGGGTAAATGATCACAAACTGGCAGAGATAGGCTGCATTCCAATAGCCCTGATACCACTCGCCCTTCCTTACTAAATCTTGAGATGTTCTCCTTGACCACCATTGTACTCACTGTCCCAGTAATTAATTTCACATACTGGATGCTGATTGGTCAATAACGTTCCAAGGGGTGTGTACTATTTTCAATAACGGGACACCTATGCCATTTAACACTTCCAAATCAATGCGCTCCAAATCTAAAGCAAATCAAAAGCAACAGTCAAATAATAATAAGAATCAGCCAGATGGTTCCATGACAACGCAAAAACAATATGCTCAAAGTTATGAATATTTTAATTTCAGCTGATTAGGCGACTAAAAAATGATTCGGCTGTTAGTTATTCACATAGTAACTAATATCTATAATCATCGTTGGTAGCTGTGGTATAAGCAGAATGAACCACTATATAATGTCAATATAAATAATGTATTTCGTCTTGCCCCCCCCCCCTCCCCCCGCATCATGGTTCATTCCTTACATAAAGGAAGTCTGAGGGTTGTGATTGGCCCAGATAGCCAAAGGTCAAATGACAACTGAAGCAGCTCGTCCGTCTCACTTCCTCATCACTCCTTTCCTCCGGCTCCACCACTAGCGGATACCGCTTGTCTCCTCCAGAGTATAGTGAACAAGCAATAGGATGGAGGACGCATGTAGGCAAAAAACGTTGGCACACACCCATAGAGAGAGACGGAGGAGGCCGTTGGTCGCAACGTAAACCTAGTTTGGCTTTTTTATAGCGAAGTCAAAGCTGCTGTCACTAAGATCGGAGGGTTGTGAAGAGCAGACGAGAGCAACATTTTGAAGATACGCAAAGAACCAATTTTCGAAAATTGGTTCTTACAGGGGTGCACAGTCAACCAGAATAAATATTCTCACGGCGCGTTTCAGTCACTATAATAGCTGACGAATAACGGCGACATTTCCAACAAATTATAAATCAAATTACAGATCTCACATCTAACACACAGCACCCATAATTACAAAATAAGGGCCGATATGAGAACAGGAGCGGTATAACAGGAGTGGTATTTACCTGTTACTAAGTCAACAACAGTAGTGCAATCATAAACACCAGCGATAATTGTGTCTTGGCACAAACACTGGACATAAGCGAGACAACAAGTGTTGGGAGTGATAAACAAATATGCCCTTCAGAAAGATTATTACCACAGAGTTGAACTAATTAAACACCCTGTAGGATAAACAAGTCCCATTCTAGGGATTAAACAAGCCTTGGGCTCCCAGACAGAAGCATGTAAATGATTCTGGTAAAAACAGAGGGGTGTTGCCTCAACATCTTCATTGTAGTATATTCCAGTGGAAGTTATTGGCATGATCGATTACAATCACACTCAGTGCATTTAGTGCCCATTAGTGCATTACCAGGAATTAGAGATTAGTGGGGGCGGGGGGGCGGAATCCATTTAAAAAAAAACACACCAAAATGACTTCTGGAGGATATTGGAGCCAACAAAAAGGCAAACATTGCGCCGAACAGCAAAGCACGAGTTGTATAAATCTGTGATCGTGTGGAAAATGGCAAAGAGGAGCACACTCAATGGCTGTGTATCGATTCTTTCTTCTATTCCGAGAGTCACCGTCGGCGTGGATTGAAGGAGAGGGAGAGAGATGTACTGGGTCAGAGTGAAACAAAACAAAGTCCTTGAGGCGCAGATAGAAAGCCAGACTAACAAAGACCCTGAATCTCACATAACTCCCCGCTCTTCATGTAGTGGATTCACTTTAAATTGAGTACAATGCACTTCTATCCGTCAGCCATTGACAGCCTCACTCTGTGGCAGTTGCGTCTCCACTCCAGTGTGTACCAGATGTTCCCCGGTCATTTCTTTTTATCTCTATCTCTCTATCTCACAACACATCTCTGGGTGGCTCAGGAAAGCAGGTTCCCTGCTGTTTTCTGTTTTCTAAATATTTAAGCACCTTGCTGCATACATTCCCCCCCACCATGAAAAATGCATCTGTTCCATGACAGCCTACAAGGTAGATGTTTTAACATCTACAGCTTGTGTAGAGGTTGTCCACGCTGAACGTGCAGAGCAGCTTCTTGTTTCACAGCCTTTTCTCATATACAAATATTGGAGAGTAGACAGTATTTTTTTTATGTGTTTATATGCAAAGAGCTGTCGTGCTGTGTGAGAGCTCTCATTCAGTGTGCAGTGGGATCCCAGTTGTCTCTCTTCAAATGGTTGATAGAACTCTCTACGCTCGCACAGTCAGGTTTCTAAATAGGAAATAAGAGGACAATAAAAGTAACGATGAGGCATTTCTCTGAGACGCGCTGTTGTTTTGTCAAGACTTCAATCTCAAAGGAAATGTTCTCCTCAGCGTTAACATTCTATTTTGTGGATCAGAAGAAACAACTCTTACTCTGAGGAGTTTCTGACGCTAAAGGCCTTTTCTTGTTCAGTACTGGAGCTCATCTGAAGCTAATTAAAAAGCACAGTGGATAGCAGTAACAGCGATGTATTTGCCAGCTCCATTTCGCCGCTGTGCTACAATAATACAGACTGGACTGGACGTGCTTTAGCACCTTCTGAGAACTTTTGATCTTACATACACATCTTCAAACATTATGTCGAGCATCATTCGGCTGCAGACAGAAGTATGCATATACGTTGCTGCTGAAGACCCACGTTGTAATTAACGTTTTTAGTGTTTTACCATTTAAAATAGTTTAGAATGATAGCTATGGCATTGGATTGGATGTACAAGGTAACAGTTAAAAGTTTATTGTTGGTTTCAGAAGCATCAACAAAGTTTGGTTCCTGCTAAGCTGTGAGGTTTTTCATTTCTATTCTGGCTGCATGCCAAGCACACCATTCATTGTGTGATTTGATGGACTTAAAATCTCAATTATATCCTGCATAACTTTTCTCCCTCCCTCCATGTCATTGCTCTTTTAATTGAGGACATGGAATTGCATAGTGTTGAACCTCAAAGGATCAGAGAAGAGACAGCCCACCCCACCCCAGGACTGGGAGGCAAGACGCGCAGGGCAGACGGTATGCTAACCGCTACCATTCACCCCCACTTGTTTTTTTCCATTATCATTATTCTAAGAGTGTAGGAAGCACTGCCTCTCCCCGTGATCCTTTATTTTGAAAATCCAACCCTCCAAAGAGATCTCAAGAGCAGCTCCCTTGCCAACCCCGCCTGAACCAAGTCGATGGAAGCGACATATGGCGTCCGTGACCATATGAAGGTAGCCTCAGTTACACCGCTCCTCGTCTCCCGCGTTCAAAAATGGAATTTCAATGGGAGTCCACAATCCACACCCCCAAACACTCTCCCCCACCGCCGCCGCCGCCGCCTCAACCCTTGGGTGTCGACACCTTGTTTATTTTCTCATGGCAGCACCTCTTTCCAAGGCAACGTTCTGTTCAATGATTTAAAATGCATTGCAGCACACGTTAAAACAGACTAGAGAAATCTGTATGCATTATGCTTATTTCTTTTATCCACGACTCCTATTGGGAGGTGTGTTTTCTTTTCGTTCTCTGCTTATTTGGGGAGTTAATTGCTTCCAGATGTGCGTCATGGACTTGGGTTCGAGGTTAGGTAAAAGAAGGAAAACGCATAGCGGATTGAGACAGACGTATATTTTTTATACGTTTTGTGTTAGCATTTTAGTAAGGGACCCATCCTGAATGGATATGGGCCTTTTCTACTAACACTGACAATGAAATTCATAACGCATTTGTATCACTGGATCTTTATTCGTTGATGAAGCCCCAAACGTTAGCCATGAGATTGTTATTTAATTATTTAAGTAGATTTTGTACAAAAACCAAACAGACAAGTTGGTGTGAGCACTATTCCCTCTGCTGGCTGTAGCATTGTGTCAGTCCAGATGTATTTTCATAATAAATAAACTTTGTGAAACCACACACTCACAAAGCGTTCCAGACCAACTCCTTCAACTAGATGACGGAGTGGGTGTTAGACACTCAAAAAAGTGGCAATTAAAAACTGGCAGAGTGGAGCAACATGATTGCCTCTCAGGTCAAAAGAAGTTAATGTAAAGCCGTCATGATCTTAAAACCTTTATTTGCAGTACTTGAACCAATTATATATTTTTTTTTTGTTGCAGTTTTGTAATTTACAACCACAGCCAACAGATAATGGTGCTTCCCCCCCCCCCCCCCACCCGCCCCCCCCCCCCCCCCGAGCCCTGTGATCCCGGACCAGCTGCATGCTGTTCTCCCCCACTCGCTTGGCGGGGTCAAGTGAAGCTCGTCATATATGGCACGTAAATCCCAGGTCCTTCCTTACGTCATGTCCACACTTACACAATGAGATTAAAAAAAAAAATTAAAAAAAAAAAACAAAAGGTGTCTCCTCGTCGAATAAGCACAAGAGAAACCAGCTGATATAGATCGACGCCCGTCGAACGAGTCGACCCCCCCGGAGGGCTCACGTTTGCCCCCCCCCGAGGGTCGAGCCTCGGCCGAGAGCGAGTAACAGCTTGAGGGTCTGTGAGCTTTTTGAGGATGAAGGACAAAATGACCACCTGGTCCTCCAACCGGTGTTTGCGACATCTCTGCCCGCAGCAAAGTGTTGTGGAACATCTCTGGCGTCTCGCGGCGCTGATGTCCAGCGTGGTGCGGTCGCACGTTCCTACTTGATTGTCTCTGAATCCCGAACCGCTGTCTCAGTATCGACCCTTAATCAGTTGTAGTCGCGGGGTATTGTACGCAAGTGGCTTCCCTCCAGTTTCTTCAATTACTCCACTGTGAGAAAGAACTAACACGCAGCAAATGTAATTTAACGCCAGGTCTTTTTTCGGGTTTTTTTTACCACGTTTCTTTTTTTTTCTTCGTCTAATACACTATTTCCCAGCGAAATTGTTTTGATAATACAGACCTCCACACAGCTAACATCACAGTTGTTCAAATTCAAGTGATAAACACACATACACACACACACACACACACACACACACACACTCACAGACACGCACGACTTGGGTATCAGTCAGACGTTTTATAAGAACTTATTGTAAAAAAAAGAAAATGAAATGGTGTGTTGGTTGAGAAGCTTGGCGCTGGGTTAGCTGTGGTGCAGTCCTTCACCTCATTTGGCTTTACTTGAATGCAGTGGCAATGTACAAATGTACAGACTGACTCTCACTCTCTCACTCTCTCTCTCTCTCTTTCTCTCTCTCTCTCTCTCTTTCTCTCTCTCTCTCTCTAGTGTCTTGAAATCGCTGAGAGGCTGATGTTGACAGGTGGAACAGAGACCAAAAAACAAACATGTATATATATATATATATATAAAGAGAGAGAGAAAGAGAGAGCGCGAGAAAGAGAGCAAGAGAGAGAGAGAGAGCACCTGATTCCCTCTCCCTCCCTCTCTCTCTCCCCAAAGAAATAGATAGAAAGAGAAGGATAGAGAGAGAGGGAGAGATGGAAATAGAGGGAGAGATGGAAATAGAGGGAGAGATGGAAATAGAGGGACAGATAGAAATAGAGGGA
>OMKI01017808.1:9697-19910 GCA_900302315.1 Phycis blennoides | reverse complement strand
GTTTTTCCCTACTGAACTATGCTCCTTCATGATCTTAGACCAGTTGATAAACACCTCTCTCGCCGCACGTTAGCTCTATTGACGGAAGTAACAGGGGATTACTGCGCCGACGTCGAAGTGCTCCCAGGTGTTATTCCGCCATACATTAGTTATCCTTTTTACCCGCTTAGAAAATTGGCATGTTTCATTTTGTGTAACCATTCTTTGGTCGTGTAACTACTCACGTAACCGTATTTAAATAGGGAAAACGTAGAAGTGCTTGGTCGCTTCTAACTTCACCCCCCTTTGGATCCTAAGGAATATAATGGACCAACCTACATGCTACCAAAGTAGCGCTGCGCGCCGGAGCGATTGAGTGCACGCACGCAGGCGAGAGAGGTGTTTATCAACTGGTCTAAGATCATGAAGGAGCATAGTTCAGTAGGGAAAAACGGTGGCGTTTTCCTTTAAGATTCTACTCCTTACTTTCAAGATCCTCCACAGTCTGGCGCCAGTGTATCTCTCTGAACTCATCTACATCCACACACCTTCACACCCTCTCCGATCCTCTTCTGCCATCCAGCTCTCAGCTCCATCTGCCAATCTATCCACCATGGGGTCAAGAGCTTTTAGCCAATCGGCTCCCCGCCTATGGAACTCTCTCCCACCAGACATTCGCACTTCTGACTCTGTCTCCACCTTTAAATCACGCCTAAAAATGCACTTATTCCGAGTGGCATACACTGTCACACACTGACAGAGTATGCCACTGTTACCTGTTTTTACTGTTCAATGTACTGTTGTTGTCTATGTCTTGTAAGGTGTCCTTGAGCGCTTTGAAAGGCGCCTTTAAATAAAATGCATTATTATCATCATCAACGGGAGCAGACGAAAACGCCTCTGAACGCAATTGGGTAGAACAATAATCAGTCAGAGCAACGAAATGTGTGACGCAGTTTCAGGCACAGGCAATCATCTTGGTTGCTTAAGAAAATGCTTCAACGTTTCAGTTTCAAACACAACAATGTCACCCCCATTAAATGTATGAATTAACAATAAATTACTGAGCAATTACCCATTACCCATAAAACCATTACTACCAACATTATAACTAACATTCCAAGGCTCCCAACGCGGCGCGGTAATTGACTGCAATGTGACATCACTATAGAACATTTAATTTGACATTCATTTCAGTTGTTACACATTTACAAAGGTTTTTGTTTTGTACCCTGGCAACACTTTTTTTGTGTGTATATTAAAGATATTGAAATGCAAAAATGTAATACAGTAACAATTTCATAAAAGTGCAACTGCCAGCCAGTTGCACAGGATTTTCCAAAAAAAATCCTCAAGTAGGCCGAAACATTTGAGTAGGCTGAATTAGTTTGCTACTTAGTCAACTCTAATGGACCTTCAAGGAACTGCACTCCTTACATATTTCAACTTTTAAAACAAACAAAGAAAGACATTTTTAAAAATAAAAATTCAAAGCAATGACTGAAGGAACACTTCATTGGGCAGGTAGCCCTACAAAAATAATTTAGCCCATTCTAAATGTTTTTCTTTTCAAACAACTCAAAACAAAATTCTAACGGTATCAACCTTCATTGTTTCCCTCCAAATTAATGGGGGAGAAATAGACCGGTAACTCCATCTCCTCCAGTGGCTCAGTCTCTGTCTTGACCTGGTGGTTCTGAAGGGCGATGGCACCATTTAACTCGCACATGCTCGCCCTCCACTCCTCGCCCGTTCCTCCTCCTCCTCCCCCCACTGGCATCCTCTGTATCTTACTGGTTCTCCTCTGCTTCCGAGAGTTCTTCATGTATGAGCTCGGCCCAGCCCCACTGCTACAGGGCTCGCTGGACATCTGGAAGCGAGGTATCTGCTGTGAAGGAGGCGGGAGAGCAGGTTTTCTCCATTTGTATTTGTACAGATCAGGAAAAAATCAAATCCTAGTGTAAGTGCAAACACTGACCTGGCAATAAAGATCTTTCCGATTTCCGATCTGACTTCTCTTGGCGTCTTCTTCTACTGCTTTGAACACCAGGTCAGTGACATCTCGTCGTAGCTTCATCAGCAACAGGGGGTCTTGGATTTGCTGCATGTCTGCTAGCATGATGTCTGTGAACTGCTTCAGCACCATGTCGTGTTTCAGGGCACGTGGCGCTGGAAGGTCGTTCATTAACAGGTCTTCGTCGTTCTCGCCTTTCAATCGGTAAGAGACGGCCTGCTCCGTGATCTCAGGCGGTGTGAGAGGGCGGTAGTGTGAGAAGATGTTTGAAGCGGAAGCAACAGAATCATACTCATGTGACTCTTCCTCTTCTTCCTCACCCTCTTCCTGAAAAGCAGATATATTTTTTTTAAATGCATGGTTGAACTATCAACATCTTTCGTGAGGTGGGACTGTGTAATAGACTCATTATCATATGCTGGAATTAGGTCTGTCTACCTAGTCTTTTGTGCTGTTTTAACTGGTCTAGCTCCCTCACTTCCGTTCGCAATCCTACCAAAAAACTTAACTTCAAACCCTCCAATGCTTATATGCTTCCAAAATGGAGGCGATCATTGAGGTGTGACGTCACGATCCACAAGCCCTTATTATAAACGAAACAAAATCATTTCCGAAACCCGAACGGAAACGACATTCATCGCCGTCCCAAACATAACGTTCATGAACATGTCCTAACGAAAAAAATAATCGGTTAATAAAAACGACATTTTATACCAAAAGCAACTTACAACTGAATGCAACGCAGTTTGCCCTCCATCCCCCGCGGGTCTCTTCAGGCCGTGCTGCCTGTGGAGCTCCAGGTAGGTGGACGGGTGTTTCTTCTCGATGTGCCGCTGCAGGTTGCCCCCGTGGTTCCCTGCGATCCTCGCTTCACAGCCCACAATCTGGCAGATGGACTTGTTTGACGCGGGCTCAAAAGTGAAATACTTTCGAATAGGATTCACTTGGTGTCTTCCCATGGTCTAAACAACGTGGAAACGCGAATTAACAGCAAAACCGTGTGCAGTGTTTTTATTTATTTATTTATGCTTTCCGTAACAATCGAAATTGTGATGATCACGGAGTTGTATAATACTGTAAAGCCTCATCGTAGCTAAAGTAAAATCTACGGAATATACCTTCAGTCCTCCGAGAAGGGTCAATCTCAGCTGATGACTGCAATAATCCTAATATTGTATTAAAGGACGGGAAAACGAATCGTGTTTATGTTATCGACTAGCTAGCTAGTGCTTCTTCTTCCTTTTTTGTTTAATCCATGGCGTTGCATTGTCGTCCTCTACTGGATCAACTCAGCCACTACTCCCCTCCAAGATGAATGATGTGTGCAAACCCATGAAAAAGTAGCTCCCCGCCTTGACCTCCACTTCCATATTCCATTATGCTTCTGGCTGCCATGGTGTCACTTAAACTCTTAACTTTTCGGAGCCACACCATCACGTATATTTTCTGCATTATATTAAAAAATGTAAACTACATTTTCTACATCCATATGCAGGCCTGGTTTATTTTTATTAATTGTTTTATTGCAGTATTTGCATTACAAAGTATGATTATCCTCAAAACCACATACTGCACACTGCGGTCAAGCCATCAGCACCTCTGTGCATTGGGTATGATGTGAACATCTAGTCATATCAGTAATGTACCACACTTTGATAACTTTGTTAACTATTTTGACTTTGACTTACCTGCATGAACGACGGTGAAGACAACACACACACACGCATGCACGAACCCTAACATCATATGTATATCGTGTTTATTGCCTTACAGTGTGTCTTCATGTTTGTACTTTTTGTAATTTTATATAATCTATTTTTTATTCTTTTCAATGCTGAGCAGAGAAAAGTGGGACAAAAACGATTCACCTCTAGATTAAAACAGTTACAATGACATATCATAAAAATAAAAAATAAAAACTCAGCAACTGAATACGGTGTACTTCAATAATTTAATAATATACTTGTATGACTGTCCATGTCCTACCCGGTGTCGGCCATCTTGCCTCTCCCTGCCTGCGGAGTGCGGAAGTAAAGCTGTGTGGGTTCAGGGTTCCGCCTGTGGACGCTTTGCTACTTACATACCAGACACCCAGCCTGTGAGCCATCAAAAACATCAAACATCTGTGGTTATCATAAGCCCGAGACATGGCAGGACGGTTACCGGCGTGCGTTGTCGACTGCGGCACAGGGTAAGCTCTACAGATATGGTTTTAATGCAGAAAGGAAACGCATACAGTTTGTGGGTGTCACCGTGAGGCTTTACCAAGTCCTGTCAGTGTCACCAATAACTGGGTGTGTTGTGTTTTTTACATACACCCGTTCTCAATTCCACTGTGTAATTATTAGCCGTTTGCATCCATAATAGCAAATCGTTTTCCTCTAGTCGAGAGGATTGCATGGATTACAATAGGTCCTTTCTCGGGGCATTTGCTGTGAACAGAGCGAATCTGGTTTTTATTGCATCAAGGCATTCACAACCGGTTTCATTCATTACATATTTGCGGATTTACACCTACGATGGGTCATAGGTCATTTGCTCGCCACATTTTACACTATTAATGTACAATAGCGCGTGATAAATATGATTTTTAGGCTTTGTAATTCATAAATCTGGCATAACCCTCTTCGTCCTGAGCGTGCGCAGAGCGACTTCCTACACGGTCGACACTTCCTCATTTAGGCTTTTTAGTCCATATATGGTCGCGTATCGGCATCACTGTATGTTTCTAAAAACTGTAGAGTTTACTTCTCTAATTAATCGTTTATTGATATACCTAGACTGGTTGCCATTACGGAAATGGAATGGACACCACTGGCCTGGTTATTTTAAAGGCCGTATAAACAACGGCAGTAATGGCATTCCGACGTTACCTCGTAGTCGTGCATAGTCGTGCATTCCTTTCTCATAGCGCATTTACATTGCAATTTAATCTAAATAGTGTGTGGATCAGCGGTGTGTAGCGATGCAAACGATTAAAGTAGCCTATTGAGTAAAACATTGATAGATTGATGGAGTAGACCTGGATGTAGCCTATTTGAACCGTCGAAAACTCTTTGTTTTCGACTAAATAAACATAATCATGGTGGTCAGGACATCTTTCTTTTCGACTAAATAAACATGATCCTGGTGGTCAGTACGTGGCATTGGTGTATTTGCAGGGTTGAAGAGTTTTGCATTGCTTGCATGCACAGACACACAACTTCTGGCATTGCATACCTTGAAGTCAGCCCCCCCCCACACACACACACAACCAGTCCCCCCCAGACCATATAATTGCAGCTGAGGGATAGGGCTAGTTAAAACCACTTCTTGTTTAATCAGCTGTTTCACATGGCTTTGGATCTTCCAAACACATGATACCTTTAAATGATTACCACAACTTTATCACACCATAGCTGTATCCATTTTGATTACTATTGAATTAGTGAATTAGGGACTTTACAGACTGGTGTGAAGAAGACTTTTGTAAAGCACCTAGGTGTTGTCTCCTCAGAACTGGGGAACTCTTGCAGCCAGACCAATGTATATGTATGTATGTGCAAAGGTGTTCCCCTGACGAGGTGACTGGCCTAACGCGAATGAATCTCAGAGGACTTGAACCTAATGTTCCCCAGTAACCGTATCATGGAGCCATGGAGCACTTGCTTGGTGGATGTCAAATGCTCTATGCTTGATGTCCACTGACTAGATGTTAAGCAGAATACCTGGTGGGGTAGACTTGTTGAGACTCGCGTCGGTTCCAAGCGTGATCGGACTCCTCCTTGGAATGAAGCGGTGTCTGTCTCTCTCTTTTGCACACTTGCGTACAACACAAGGGCATTATTGCCTTAATGTAGGATGGGTCCATTTGAATTCCTCTCTAGACATAGGCCTATTATGTAGATAGAGGAAGTGGCCTTCTAGACTAACCACAAGTCAAACTAGCCTTTTGTTAAAGTTTACATACATTACAAAACACACCGATGACTACTTACGTTTACATTATTCCTTTACAACGTTGGTAAAGATATATTCTTTGTCTTTATTTTCTTTATTTATCCCCAACTGATGTATTTTAAGGCCACTACAGGATGTTAATTCTCTCAGCTTTTAGCAGCTTTTAGTGCCAGTTGTCATTTGATCTGGCTAATGGCGTTCCCAGGTCGTTCTTTCAACATAACAAAAAATGCTGATGTCATTTTAGCCCCCCACACACCCCCTCTAAATGGAAAGGAGCTTCTGTTGTGACCAGGAAGTATCTTTAGGGCTCTGGGGTTTAGCTGTACCTCAGTCAGTACCATGGCTACAGGAAGCTGAGCTGTCGTGTCTCTCCAACATCTGGCTAGCATGTGCCCGCTACATGGAGCGTAGCACTAAGAGGCTGTTAAACACGTTTAGCGTCTGATGCTAATGCTAAAGATATGCACAGGTTTGGTCTGTTTTGTATGCGACTAATGTGTGAACCTTGTAGCGTCTTTGTGGACTATAACGGAAAAGCCACAACCTTGTACAATAATTGGGACACAGTCTGTCTTGTGAAAAACATTTTTCTTCGGCCCTGATGAATCTCATGCACATGGATGAAAACTACCTACAGGCAGGGATCGATCAACTAGAACTGAACATCCTAATGAAAGTGGACAGAGATGAGGTCAAAGTCTATATTTAGGTTGGTCAGTATACGCAGAAGTGATTCATGCTATGGGGAAATGATAGCAGTGTCTCCAGTTTGCTGATGTATCATGAATAGGCTTTTGATGGCCTTCCGTTAGCAAACTGTGGGGCTGCTGCTTTTGGCCCCCATCCAGCCCTCGCCAAGACACTGACTGTATTGATGTAAACAATATCAGTGAAGGCAACTCAGCGGGCAAATATATTCTCTGCTGTATCTATATTGTAATGTACTATTAATGTGCTTTAAATAATGTTGATTTATATCTATATCTTGCATTTCCATATGGTTATATACAGGTAGCCTACATTTGAACATCTGAAAACCTATTTTGCATAGCGTATTGGTTATGTTATTGGGATTAGTCCTCAATGTCCACAGCCTACCATCTAGGCAGGCCCTTGAGCTGTAACATGCTTCACTGTTACTGCTTCTTCGTAAGCATCTTCCTGATATCACTCTAATGTCCCTCTTCTCTCTGTTCTCCCTGCAGGTACACTAAGCTGGGTTATGCAGGAAACACAGAGCCACAGTTCATTGTCCCTTCATGTGAGTATGAGGAACACCAGTGCATGTTATCTCAGCCCGCTGTGTTTAACCAACCCAAGATAATCAAGGTGCTGTGCTTTTCTTTGTATCCGTTTTATTTTATCAAAGGGCTGAATTGTCAACATGATTCACGTCGACCATTGAGACCTTTTTAGCATAGTAAGCATGGCTAGCATAGCCAATGCTCACTTGGCTAATGGAACATACACAGTTCCTCTTTAAGGATGGACCAAAACCACATTAGGAATAAACCTGGTACTGATAGGGGAGGGGTTTGTGGATTGAGCGTGAGGAATACAGGTGGGGAGTTATCGGATATATTCACATCTGGAATGTTTGGCCCGCCCGCCGGGGCTCGATTTGGTTTGCATTAGAAGAAGTTTGTGCTGAGGTGCAGAGTCCATTTCCTGTTTCAGTGGTTCTCTCTGACTCACTCACTCGCTCACTCACTCACTCGTTCACTCACTCAACGCACACAAACACGGTACAGACTATGAGCCAAGGTGTGTCTCCCTCACTCTCTCTATTCAGGTATTGCCATCAAAGAGTCGGCCAAGGTGGGTGACCAGGCCCAGCGGAGGATGATGAAGGGGGTGGATGACCTGGATTTCTTCATCGGAGACGAGGCAATAGACAAGCCCACATACTCCACCAAGGTACTGGCATCTTGGCCATCGCAGACTGAAGATATCACCTAAATAAATAAAGAATATTAAAGAATAAAGCCTATTAAAGAAAGATTTCATGTTTTACAGAGGTAATGGAGCAGATGATGATATCTATTTATAGAAGTGTGTTTTTCATAGTACAGTAATCCTTCTAACTGTGCATGTCAAGCTCTGAAAGAAAACATGGTTCTCTTAAATAAACTACTCGGCTAGTTTTTGATTTAATATGCTGTGATTGACGCAATGGAGAACATGTTAAGCGACAGACAATTTATATTGTAGAAGGCTACAAAGATAAATTCCCTGGCAGGCTTCTCGTCAGAAAGTGCTTTCTCACTTAGGGCACTCTATTCTGTATGACGGCCTTGCGTTCTCGCATGCTGTGGACACATGTTTTGGAGAGATTTTATGGCCTGAAAGACGCAGGCAGTGCTGAGATCACTTTGCTCTGCCTCCAACTTCCCGAATGCTCCCGTGCTATCCTGCGATTGGTCTGAGAAAACCAAGATGCATCCTGGGAGGGAATATAGGCTGCCCTGCATCGTGAAATCAAGTCAAGTGAATTTGGATAGCCATTTTTCACAGATGGGGTGTCATAAGCCCATTATACGACATTTCCTAACGCTAAGCCCTCTGAAAGGCAAGGAAAAACATACCAAATTGGCTTGGCTAGTCTGGATCTTCGTCAATACAGCGTAAAAGGAAATTGCCATTATTATAGTTTATTGGACTAATTTCTTCCCTCCAGCTTAGTGTTGATGCAAAGGAATAATGACTTGAAGAAGGTGATGCCAGACAACACGGTGATGAGTGTGTCTCATGAGTGTGTCAATGTGAGCGCTGATTGGCTAAACGTCCTCTGCTGTCCCTCCCACAGTGGCCAATCCGTCACGGTATCGTTGAGGACTGGGACCTGATGGAGCGCTTCATGGAGCAGGTCATCTTCAAGTACCTGAGGGCGGAGCCAGAGGACCACTACTTCCTGCTGGTGAGCCTTCTGCAGAGCCTGGGGGTCGGGGCCTACAAGTCGCTTCCTGCTTCTCGGCCGGGTCATTATTCCTGCTCCATTTCTCCAGACGTTGGCGATGCATTGAAACGTTCGGGTTTCCGTTGCGGGTCATTGTTTTCCTGGAACACAGCTCTGAGCAGCATCAACGCAAGCGTGGAGAAATAAGACGCAACACATTTACGCTAATCAATGGCCGACCACCGAAGCATGGCTAATGAAACGGGGACATCAGTCATTGGTCATCTACATCTTGGGAATAGAAATGAAGAATTGCAAGTTATTTCATACTGAATTGTGAAGGAAACACCATGTTTATTTGTGAAAAGCTGTGCAGATGGTTACACTATTGTGTGTTTGTGGGGCCACAGGGAACTAGCAATTGCAATGTTTCACCTTCTTACGACAAATGTACTCTTTGTGAGTCGCTTTGGATAAAAGTGTCTGCTAAATGCCCTAAATGTAAATGTAAACTTACAAGATATGTTGCATCCTGTTTCAGATTCGTGTGTTACATCAAAACCAGCCTGAAGCATGCGTGTGTTTCCCTGCTCCCTCCAGTCCACGTGTGTGTGAACTAATGTCCGCTTCTCACAGACTGAACCTCCGCTGAACACGCCAGAGAACCGCGAGTACACGGCGGAGATCATGTTCGAGTCCTTCAACGTGCCCGGCCTCTACATCGCCGTGCAGGTCTGTGCTCTCAGGAGAGACTGTGTCTGTGACACGTCCAGTGCCCTTCTGATGGTAGTCAAGTCAAGCCTTGTCTTTGAGTTGCCTTTCTAAAGACTGGAGATGGAGCTCGTATGACCTTGCGTGTCCTGTCTGTTCTGCCGAAATCATTCATCTTATTGAATAGCATAGCAACGTAAGCGTTTAGTGATAGCCTTTTTTTTTTTTTTTTTTACTCTTTAAACATGCATACTTACTTTAGAGAAGTAGTACTGGTCATATGACCTCGTCATCTCAGTCTGGGCTTTATGGCTAAATGCTCGGAATAGAGTGGGCACTTTGTGGGAACCCTTTACTCTGTGTCAAACATCTAAAGTATCTTCATCCTCCCCCCCCAGGCTGTGCTGGCCCTGGCTGCCTCCTGGACGTCCAGGCAGGTGGGAGAGAGGACGCTGACTGGCACCGTCATCGACAGTGGAGATGGAGTCACCCACGTCATCCCAGTGGTGAGCTAACCAGCGTTAACTAGTCCCCCATGCCTTCCCAGTGGTGAGCTAACCAGTGTTAACTACTAGTCCTCCATGCCATCCCAGTGGTGAGTTAACTAGTCCCTCACGCCATCCCAGTGATGAGCTAACCAGCAGTTACTAGTCCCCCGCGTCATTCCAGTG
>OMKI01017805.1:10735-22005 GCA_900302315.1 Phycis blennoides | reverse complement strand
GGGGGGGGTGTGTTGGGGGGGGGGGGGGGGGGGGGGAGCGTTTGATGGGGCCTGGGTTCTCCTCAAAGCAAACCCAGCAAAATGCATTCCGGCCTCGGGTTTGCTGTGGCAAAGCAGAACCCCGAATGCTAAAAAAGGAACGAACCCTTGTCCGCCATGCTCGGGACCGCCGCTCGCGATGCGAGGCGCGGCCCGGCCAGAAGTCGGCCGTTGCTCGGTTTAAGAACGCGAAAAACCGACGTCAGAAGAGGCCGCTCTTTATTCCGCAGGCAAATGTCAAGCAACCAGGTAGGTCAGGCGGGTGCGATTGCGCCTCGCGTCGGTGGGATTGGTTTGTTTTAACCGAAGGAATGATGGCCCAGGTGTCCCCATCGGGGGAGGAGGGCCAACGGTGACAGTGAGAAAAGGGCAGGGATGGCGCCCCGCAGCTGTTTTGTGGGGGAGGGGTGGGGTTTGTTTTGAACCGTTGACACGCGTGTAAACAGAAACAAAACGACACAATCAGCCCCGGCCTCGTGTGCTTGCACAATAAATAAATAAAAAAAACGTACTCACAGCCACGTATCAGAATGCCATTATTGTATTGACAAATGTGATTCTAAAGAGCCGTATACAGTGGGAATCTCCGAGCAATTTGGGAAAGGCAAGTCACAGGTGCAATAACAGGTGCATGCAGCTCTCTGGTCAAATCACCAGTTTCTATGAGGGGGGTAAATCGAGAACGATACTTGGAAACCAGGCCTGTGCTAGTCATTACAACAGATCCCATCTCTGGACGGCAGAGAGGATGGCCGCAGGGCTCATCTCGCCCTACTAGTAAAACCCCCAAATGTGAGTCACAACAGTTGAGCAATACAGTGTGTCAGTTCAGTGGGAATCTGTACTCTACCTGTGATTCAATTTTGGAGAAAAGTCGACGTGAGCTACTGCATGGATATCATTATACATATCAACGTAGAATACCGGTGAACAAGTGAACCCATGTACCTCCAAATATCGAAAATTGGCATACATTGTTCACCAATGTTACCCATCACGTAAACAGGACTGAAATAAGCGTGTGGGCTCAACATGAATAGATTGTCTGGGAGAACATCTCCCAGCCCTCCAGACAGAGACACGCCGGGCGGCGTCTTTGACATTCACCTCAATGAGTTGTCTGATTTGACCCAGAAACGTGATACAATGTACAGATCTTTAACTTGTAACAAGTTAATGAAAGGGCGGCGTGAGACAAAGACATGAAACTCGAGGGTACGGTTGGTCCTTTCTCTGCCCCATTCGGTACCGCTGTCTGTCATGTAGTGTTAGCTTGTTTTCCCAGCCTGCTACCACATCTCGTATTAGCTTACAATGAGCCGGATGGCACCGCGTTTTCTTAAATACTCTGCGTCCGCTTCGGCTCTTGCTTCTAAAAGGAGTTATGGATTATACGAAATGAAAAGTGGACGTGGTAAACAACTTCCTGAATGTCTTCGCGTGGCTAGACACTTCAAATGAATAGCTAGCTTACAGTCTGCTGTAGCATCACCCGTCACCCATCCTTACCTTCAGATAGCTCCAAATCCAACTCCGCCAATTGGTCTCGAACCTCTTTTGGTACACCAGACAAATCCATGGCACGGTCCGCCATGACTTGTAACATAAAAACAACAGTCCTCAAATAAAACTTGAACCTTCTATTGTGAAAAATACTCCTCGAGACACAAAACAAGCAAGGAATGAGACAGACAATCCATTTGCACGACTAGCCCCTCCGCCATAATGGGGAAACTCACCAATGGCAAAGAACGGTCACGTGACACCGTTTACCTTGCCTGTACATTAAACACTGAGTCTGAGTCGGAATGAAAACGCTTGTCCGCCCTCTTGCGTTTATAGGAAAGTATTACAGATTTCGTGTGTCAGGCGCTAGGGGCTGAACCAGGGGCGTAGCCAGGCTTGATTTTCATGGGAGGTTGAGAATGTTTTTTTTTTGGTGGAACAAAATTAAAGATAGATGTCTAAAGCTACCGTTTTTCCCCCCATTTATTTTACTAAAGTGAACTACACAGTTTCAGCTCCAATTAGAACACAGCGAGGTATAAATGAATAGTTTTAGGCCGACAGCTCAGGGAACAAGGGGTGGAAGGTTATTCCCATGGATACGACCAACAGCAACTTGGTGATACTGTTTCAGTACCTCTGTTGTGTATGAGCATTATTATTCCGCAGTGTATTAGAGACACAGTGTTATGCTGTTAGGTTCCGAGAAGCCAAACCCTCCATCACTCAAAATAGACAGCTGTCCAGACAGAGCTCCACGATTAATTACGTCTTATTTAAGACCATAGCAGTGGCAAAATGGCATAGATTACTATTTTGAAGATCATGTAAGACATATTACCAAGTAAAACTAATTAACTATGTGGGGTTCATGCCCCTTTAATGACAATTTAGACAAGGCATATCAATCTCCTGAACTGTTAATTAATTTGATAAATTCTTGGGTTTTAGGGTTGACACGGCGTGTCATCTCCTGTCTCCTTCTCTCCTATTTGCTCCTCTCTCCTTGTCTGCTCACCACTACCCCCCCCCCCACACACACACCGCCTCTTCTTGTCACCTCTCCTCATCTCTTCATCTTTCCTTGTCTCCTAAGCAATTGTTATCCATATAGTCACATTGCCACAAAGGAAGCACAGTGACTGCAGGGCCGAGGCCTACACTGTAAACCATTGACCACAGCATAGCAGCCTACACCACCACTCCCAAAACACATCCGAGGGATGTGAGGAGATTCTTTCAGCCCGATGATGCAGCCCTTATAAAATCACATCCTATATTGTGTAAAGGCGACAATTGCCGAGTCGAGACATGGCATACATTTGCATTCTATGACGTCTATGCCTAAAGCTCCAGTAGCTCCAGAAATATATAATACATTTCAAATACAATGGCATATTTATTCTAGTAGTTTAACAGGTCCTGTTCCTGTTCCCTACAGGCCTACAGATTGTGTGTCAGGCTGACAGCATAACATCTGTCGCCATACGCAAATTAGCTATATCTCTTTTCAACGTCATACTTCAAGGTCTAGTTTTTTTATATACATTTCTTCTGCAGGGGTTTGAATAAATAAAAAAAGTAGAAAACAATTAGGATGTGTATTTAATTAAAACCGCAGGACTGTAAGTGATCATTTGGACATGCATGGAAAAGTAAGTAAATATATTCATATAGTACAAGTACAATACAAGGACAATTTCTGAAATCGGTCAATAATGGGAGTGTGAAAAATCCATTAAAACACTCAGGGCAACATTCACCTTGTTGCGTTCTCAGTAAATTGTTCTTTTCAAAAGAATTATTTGTTAATATGTCAAGAACGCTTAGAACAATTTGCATATGACCAATTAAAAAAAAAAAACATAACTTATAATAGCCGACTCGAACAATGACAGTCAAAAGACATTGCAGAAATAATCTCAGATGATATAAACTATTGGGATAAAATAAGTCTGATAAACAGGACTAACAACATCACCGAGGTGGTGAAAACAAAATGCTTGTGTTAAAACAAATTAAGTTTCTATATTCATTAGTACAATGAGATAGAGTTCAAGAGATACAACAGCAAAATGTATAGTGCTTAACATAGCACGCAACGAAGGACATACGAGATGGAAAATAAAAGTGCCAATGACAAATCACTAAAGCTAATATAGTTTGCATTTTCATTTCAGATGAACCATCGTCTTCAAAGAACTGCCAGCAAAATATAGTGCTTGCACAAATCTATCTTGCATGAAGAGGGAAATCCAGAAAAATCCACTTGAACAGGAAAAAAAAAATCCACAATAAACTTGCATATTTCTTGTGCATAAAATTACGCCCTTATGTTCATGAACAGAAATCCTACTTCTGCAATGTTTCACATTGCAAGCACATCGACAATAGACAGTAATGGGTGAGGCAGAGAAACTTTACAAATCACAAAACATGAAAGTCCTTGTTTGGGTGGTTTTAGCGACATGTTAGTCAAACAGCTGGGGCAGCATTCCCATAGAAATGTCTTTGCAATCTTTTTCCACTAGGAGGACCCACAAGTATTTTATCACATCACTCAGGGGTTATTTAAATATCTCTAACCCCTGTTAAAACATGTGTATTCTGTAACCGACTGCAATGGATTTTCATTCGGAATAGAAAACTTCCTATCGTGAAAATTGATTTAATCCATAAGGCTGTTATTCATGCGGGAAAATATATTTTTTGAATGGGGAAGTCAGAGGCACCAATGTGATTTTTAAGGCAAAACTATGAATCTCTGAGTGGGAGTGCAAGAGCAGTGATAAAGATTGTGAGCTCTGAACCCTAAAAATAACAGTCGAGATACTCTTTCCTGTGGTTGAAACGAGACAGGATTGGGGGTCCTCTAGACCCCCAGAGGTCCCCCAGAGGTCCTCTAGAGGTCCTCTAGAGATGACAGAGGTGCTGTCACTATGGCTTAGTTAACATTTGGTTTGTTCGCTGAGAGATGACACCCCAGCAAGCAGTCGGCAGAGTGCGGTCAGTCACACAGAGAAATGTCAATTCATACAGTCTCACAAATATAGAAATGGCATACATTTAAAAACCAATAAATACCATTAATTGCCTGGTGGAGAGAGGTGAGAGAGTGAGAGAGAGAGAGTTAGAGAGAGAGTGTGTGAGTGACATAACAGTTGAATTCCCTTCAGGCTTGACAAAAAAGACGAAGTAAAATATACCGACTGCTATTGCAAAAAACTGCAGGAAGCGATTATAAAAAAAACACACAACGTTAACTTGGTTGATTGTAATTTTTGGTTCTGTGGCCCAACTGGAGAGGATATGAGAGTTAACCTTAGAAGATAGCTGCCCATGGGGAGAACGTTAACACAAGCTAGTAGAAAAAGTCACATGCTAACAACCTAGCTATTAGTGTATCATACCTTTATCAAGCAAACCGCTAGCTTCTGATATAGATACATATATACACCGAGCCACTCACACAGTCTAAACATCTTATAAAGGGGTTAACATGAGGTAAGTTTCGGGAGGGTTCATGTTGATATGATGTTGACACAATCGCTGAGGGGCCTTTTCGGACACTCTTGCTTAGTGTATCCCGCCGTCGCATCTTGCATGGTTGAACACATTAGGATAAAAACGTTGATTTAGACAGAGGCCCCCCCGCTGCAGCTGTGTAAGTGTAAAAACCCTGTGCACTGCGTTTGGTTGCGTGCTCAAACACAGACCGTCAAAACAGCGGCGGTGTTGCCCGTGTGTCGCGGAACATGCGAGGGTGCGCGGCGCTCGTCCGCGGGAGAGTGTTGCTACGGCAGTGAACTCGATGTTAGTGATGCAGTCCTAGTGAAGTCCAGTGAGGTGTAGTACTGACTGAGGATGGGTGGGATGAGGGGATGGATGAGAGGGAGACAGAGAAGACGAGGTGAGGAGGGTGGGCTTTAAAGGGGGGGGGAGCATTGTGGGAGTCCAGCCCCTGTAGTTTATGGCAGAGTGAACAGGAAGCTCTCTCAATAGTCTCAGTCTATTCCCAGCAGGCTCGCTTGCTAAGCTCCAGGCTTCAGCAACATGGCTCCGCTGGTGGGTAAAAAAGAAAAAGGGGAGGAGCCAAAGGAAACAGGCAGCAGTTCAGGTGTTTGGACTCTTTGGGGTCAGCCGGGGTCAGCCGGGTTCCTTCCCCCCCGCCCTCGCTCCCCCTACGCTGCCCCCCCCCGCCCCCCGGGTGGTGAGCGCGAGCCATGCCCCCGGGGGCTGCGGTCGCCCAGATGGCTCATCATCTGGCGCCGGAGTGGGACTGTACGGCCATGATGACGTGGGAGGCGCCGCCCTCCACCCTCTGGTGGAGGTGGTGGTGGTGGTGGTTGTGGTGCTGCTGCTGCTGCTGCTGCTGCTGGTGGTGGTGGTGGTGGTGGCGTGGCTGGCCCATGCCCGCCAGCACAGACATGGCCATGGCCTCCGCCGCCGCCCGCGAGCTCATGCCGTTGGACCCCGTCGAGGGGCTGGGGGCCAGGGAGCTGTGCTGGATGACGGGGGCCGGGGAGCCGGTGGGCTCAGAGGACTCCTTCATGCTCCCCTCTGCTGCCACATAGAGAGGGGGGGGGGACATGTGAACATGCAGTCAGTCAGTCTGAAGACACGCAATCGTTTCTGCATTAAAGAAACAAAAAAACAAAAAAAAAAGGAGAACCACGCCTATTTTGAGCCATGTCACATGCAGGTAGGAACAGAGAGCGAGGCCGCTCCTCTCGAGTAAGAGGAAGGTGCCCGGGGAGGAAGCTCACCCAGGTAGGCGGTCTTCTTCTGCATGTTGGTGACAGGACAGTCCTTGTGAGCCAGCAGCAGCTGCTTCAGATGGGCCACCTCGTTCCGCAACAGGGACACCTCATTCTGACAAGGACAGCAAACCCAACACGTCAAGTATCCCGTAGGAACGGCCCCGTAGGGTTTGCTAGAGCGACGCTAAAGGCTAAAGGCTAAATGCTAAAGGCTAAAGACTAAAGGCTAAATGCTAAAGGCTAAAGGCTAAAGACTAAAGACTAAAGGCTAAATGCTAAAGGCGTGGAACAAAAAGCTGTTCCGCGTCGTTACGCCTCCCAGCCGAGAGATACCGGGTTCGACTCCCCCGCCTCCCTGCAGGCGCCCTCGAGCAAGGGGCTCCTTGAGGGGGGGGGGGGGCTCGCGGGCACCACTCACCGACAGCGAGACGTTGAGGGAGTTGAGCTCCTCGGCCTTCTTCTCCAGGGAGCAGACCCACACCTTGCGCTTCTGCCTGCAGCGCGAGGCCGCCGCCCGGTTCCTCTCCAGGAAGCGCTGCCGCCGCTCGTCCGGGTCATCCTCGGTGGTGCGGCGCCGCCGGCCCCCCGTGGGCTGGGCGGGGGAGACCTGCAGCGGGGGGGGGGGGGGGGGGGGGGGGGGTTTTTTTTTTTTTTTTTTTTTTTTTTTTTTTTTTTTTTTTTTTTTTTTTTTTGTGTGTGTGGGTGGGGGGGTGGTTGGGGGTGTGTGGGGGGGGGGGGGGGGGGGGGGGGGGGGGGGGGGGAGGCGGAGAAGCGACACCCGTAAGAGGGGGAGGAGGTCGGACAGACGACACCCCCGCAAGAGGGGGAGGAGCGGGGCGAGGCGGACAAGCGACACCCGCAAGAGGGGGGAGGAGGGTGGGGGAGTCGCGAGAGTGACACCACCATGGGGGAGGGGTCGGGCGGGGCTTGAGTCACAACGCGGTCTGAAGCGGAGTGCGTCAGAGTACAGTGTGAATAATAAAAGATTTACCCAACTGTAGCACAGAGAGAGAGAGAGAGAGAGAGAGAGAGAGAGAGAGAGAGAGAGAGAGAGAGAGAGAGACAGAGACAGAGAGACAGACAGAGAGACCGCTCGGCCCCAGACCTGTGGCTGTGCGGGGGACGGGGCGTCCGGGTGCTGCACCAGCAGCTGGCTCTGCTCTGCCCTCTGGGGCACCATGGGGCTGCAGCCCATCATCCCCACCATGCCTCCCATGCCTCCCAGGCCCAGGCCGGAGGGGCTCTGCTGCGACAGCGCGGCTTTCAGACGCTGCAGGGGGAGCAGGAGGAGCGGGAGAAGGAAGTGAAACCCCATGACTCACAATTTCCTTTTGACACACACCAAAATTAACATGACGTACGAATACAACATAACGACTTCGGGCGGGCTGCTTCCTTCGCGGTATAAATCACACGATGACTCTAATGAAGCAGGGAACTTAAGTGGAAACTACAAAACACTGCTGACACCATGTCCGCTACATTAGGCTAATTATTTCTTAATACGTTAATGCCAATTCTGGCCCCGAGCCATCGGTTCCTTCTGCCATTAACCTTGAGTGAACTCTGGTTTTTCCGGGGAAATGTGCACAATTTTGTATATTGCAGAGGTAGCTAAAAAAGTAATTTGAAAGGGCCATTGTGTAAGATTTAGACTGTTTGCCATAAATTTGAAAAAAAAAAACATGATTGCTTTCCTTCCATATATCAAGGTAATAACATGCGTTAACATGACGGTTGAAGCATCATCACCCATGCCTCCTCGTCTTCAAAAAGAGAACTGGAGCACAACTGGTGAGAACTTTATGGATCAGAAGTGTGGCCACACACAGTGCGCGGGTTAAGTAACCGCGAGAAGAAGAACAAATCTGAAGAATAAACCCAGAGTCATATGATGATGAAAGCTAGGCCACAGGACGGCCGGGGGGGCGAACGAGTACACAGACAGACCACAAGAGAGCGAGCGATGATGAGGAGGAGGAGGAGGAGGAGGAGGAGGAGGAGAGAGTGAGGGAGGAGGGGGGGAGAGCACGGGAGAAAGAGCGAGAGCGAGAGCGAGAGAGGGAGACAGAAATAGACAGAGCACAGATGGAGAGTGTCTGGACGTGAGCTGACCATCTTGGCCTCGGAGTGGATGCTGTAGCCCGAGGGTGAGCTGGAGCCACTGCTGCTGCCCCCCAGGGGAGGACCGGGGATCCCGGGAATGTTGGGCACCATGCACACGGGCCGGGCCAGCTGAGGGGCGCAAAACAACAGCGTTATCGGGGAACTGAAGGTGTGCGGCGCGCGTCTTTGTGTGTAGGGCCGCGCGCTTTGCATTGAACGAATTGAACTGCGTCGAGGCTTACGTTGATGACGGAGGGCATCTGCACCGGTCCTGGGAGCACGGGCACCGCGTGGCCGTTGGGCAGCATCATCATGGGGTAGTGGCTGGTGGGAGACCTACGGGGTGATACAGCAGGGGGGGGATTTTATAGTCATGAACCTGCAGGAAAGCGCTGGGTTCAAATCGAGGAGGGGAACCCGGTCGGCGAGCGGCTCACCCCAGGGTGCGATTGGAGGGCGGAGTCTGGGTGATGACGGAGGTGGGGGACGGCATGGTGGGCTGCAGGCCGTCGAACCCCAGGTGCAGCGGGAGGGACCCCGGCCGCACGATGGTGGGGGTGGGGGCCGAGCTCCGGGGCGGGGTGTCCTGGTCAGAGGGAACGGGCGAACGACGGTTAGGGCGAATTGTCGGCGCTCGTGGAAGACACTAGGGCGGGGTGGTAACTGTACAGTGCCAGGGAGACCGGGGCCGCGTTCCGATATCCATACTTCCCGTACTTACTATACTTAGTTTGAGTATGTAGGGTGTTCCGATTATAATCGCGGCGAAAAGAAGTGTACTGAAAGGACCCGGATGGTGCCCTCAAAACGGTAAGTACGCATAGTGTGCAACGGTGAACACTTTCCGTACTCAACGGCAGCCGTCTCCCCATCTTTTCCGCTACGTAGCGGAAAAGGCGGAGCCAGGCTGAGCCGCGCTCAGTTAGAAAATGGCTGGACGCCAGTGGGCGTAATGGATTCACGTGTGTTTAGCGGGTGACACGGCCCCGCAACTGACAGTAATGTCCGGTAAGTGCACCATTTGGAACAACACTAACATCTGAAAATCTGCGCACTTAGTGAGTGCGGAGAGTGTACTACCTTTAAGTGTACTTATGGAAGTATGGATATCGGAACACGGCCCGGGACTTTTGGGAACCCTGCGTGACCCTCACTAGCTCCGCCCACCCGCGTGGTTCTCGTACCTTCTTGATGGACGGAGGCTCTCCGTAGCCCCCGTCGGACTCACTGGAGATGGAGTCGGGGCTGCCGGGCGAAGAGGACTCCACCTCCACGGGATCCTCCTCCTTCACCTTGACGTCCGACGGCGTCTGCAGGCTCATGTCCTGAGCGCCGGCGTTGCTGGCCGCCGGGAGCTGGGGGGGGGGGGAGTGGTACGATATAAGCAGGGCGCCATTAAGATCCTGGCCATCCCTAGCCTGGCCCCTGACCGATAGGGAAACCAGGAAGCGTGTGCCTTTAAGAACCCTTCCTTATCGCTTCATCAACAGGGGGGGGGGGGGTGCTTGAAGGCGCGTAATGATGCAAGCACTCGGGTCTTTGCAGCTTCTCTCGGGTCATGAGTGGCAAACCACTTATGACGCGTCGCAGTAAAAGAAAAAGAAAAAAAAACATCCTTAGGCACAGCAGGCCCAGTGGGATTTAATGGGGGGATCTAATCTAAATGTTTGTTTTAAGACCGTGTTCGCCTAGCAGCTGTGGAAAGAGATGGCAAGTCAAAAAGGCATATTTCCTGCTCGCATCATTTCAGTGACATTCTTGTCATCGCCAGAAGTGACTTATGAAGAGGCAGAAGGCTTCACTGCAGAAAGGCAATGGAGGTTTCCCCTTTTGTGTGAACGCCGAGGAAAAAAAGCCAATATGCTCGACACAAACCACCATCCGGGATGCAGACGTTCAGAACTTGGGTTTCAATTATGTCAATAAAAAAAAAAATACCAAAAAAGTAACTGAATACTCCACAACCATCCTTAAATACTGCATCGATAGTGGAGCCCAAAAGAATACCATCACAAACTTTTGAGCGCCCATTGTACAACAGTGACGGCATTTTTTTCATCATGAATTCATTCAATGACCACAAAAAGGATCTGAGCTTTTCTGCAAGAGCAGATCGCTCTCCAGTCATCAGGCGTCTTGACCGAGAGACGGTCCGTATCGGCAGGGCAAAAGTGTGGCCGCTGGCACGCACCCCCCGAACACACCAACACACAGACGGGCGGAGTAGACGCGGGCGGCTTTCTGCGGTTCTTACAGGGTTCTTGGACCGCTTGTCGTCGTCCTCCTGGGCCTTGCGGAACTCGTGTTCGAAGGAGCTGGCCAGCTCGTTGAAGAGGCCCACCTCCTCGCAGTTCTTGAGGAAGCGGGTTGGCGTGGGCGTCTGGTCTGGTGGGCGAGAGGCGTGGCCCGGGGGTGGGGGTGGGGGGGGAAGAAAACAACACCAAGGAAAAATGACGCGCCTTCGCCGCACTCCCTCGGATCACACTCTGCTGTTCCGACGCCGCTAAATATAGAACGCCTCCAGATTCGGCTGGTTTGGATAACGGTGACACTGTTAAAGCGCGGGCTAGTAAAGGCTTTGTTGGTTTTATTTACGGGGGAGGGGGGATAAAAGCTATATTTACGCATTTTTGAATACGTTTTACTGGCCCCGCGGCGGAGCGACAGAAAAACGAGGCACGCATAATAAGTGAGCCTTTTTTGGCCGGGCCGGGCTCCTTACCTGCGATGATGACCGAGTCGGTTCTGGCCGGCCCGAACTTGAGCGTCATCTCGTGCTTGTGTTTGTGTACCGCCAAGTGGTCCTCGTTGGTAAACCTCTGCGGTTAGCATCCAGAACCAGAAGGAAAGAGGGTGGGT
>OMKI01017800.1:7767-21434 GCA_900302315.1 Phycis blennoides | reverse complement strand
GGGGGGGGGGGGGGGGGGGGGGGGGGGGGGGGTGGGGGGGGGCGGGGGGGGGGGAGCGGGGGGGGGCGGCGGGGGGGGGGGGGGGGGGGGGGGGGGGGGGGGGGGGGGGGGGGGGGGGGGGGGGGGGGGGGGGGGGGGGGGGGGGGGGGGGGTTTGAGGGACCAAAGAGATAAACACACACACACAGGCAAACATGTTCAGAACTCCTTTTGAGAACCAGGCCACAATGGTAGAAGGCCTTCAACCGAGACAGTAGAATCTCCCCAAAGCTCAACCTTGCATACAGAGGCGGACAAATGAGACCTTTCAACAAATCCGAAATAGAGAATATTCCTATAAAGGTTCAAATTGTAAAGTGAGTAAATATGGTGCAATTGGCTGTGTGTGGATCCCAAGTGATATACATACATTCTCCTATTCCGACACCATCTGATGTACCTACGTGGGTCACTATCCAACCAACGTGAACATAAAATCCACTGTAGCAACTATCTGGGTCTGAAAAAGTCCAAATGTGTACACATTCAGACCCAAAACGTTCTCGCGTAGTATAGTAAGGCACTTGACAAACTCAACCAAGCGGTCCAAACATCAGAGGGCCGACACCATGCAACTGTTGAGCATTTCACACTCCGCAAACCACAGTGGCCGCCCCGCAACAATGATATGTGTACCCGGGGCCAAGCTTGACTTATCGACAACTTTGAACATCCAAAAGAAACGAGGGAGTTGCAAATGCTTGATGGATGTTGAATACCCACGGCCTGCAGTATGGAAGCAGTCTGCAGTTTGGCCAAGTGCTGCCCTCTAGAGTCCAGACGAAGTATCTGTACGGAAGAGTCTATAAGCGTTGCTGGATAGAACAAAAAAGAAAACGGAATAAGACTCGACAAATATGATGAGCATCTTCCAACAGGTTATGACTATGATCATGTTCAATATGCAAGCATACAAGTGTTCCGACTACTACAGGTATATAAAAAGGCGTTCAAAATTGGACAAAGTTGACGGGTAACGAGGGATATCGCCAAATGGGTATTTTGTACATTTGGACGGCAGCCCTTTTGAAAATGGATTACTTTCATATCTCAAAAAGAAGTTGTAGCCCCCAAAAGATGAGGTTATTTTCAACAATGTCCCCAAGACCATTACACCCATCACAGTTTGATGCCTTTCCAATTAAAGACCAGCCGAAGTGAGTCATTTTAAATAAAAAGAGGAAAGAAAACATAACAACTGAACGAGGACCCTTTTCATAAATAGAAAAAAAAAAAAAAAAAACGAACATCTGGCTTGGAAAAGCTGTTAAAGCCGACCATGTGCCAATTAATAAAACCAACATCAAAATGAATTGCTGCAGCCCCGTGTTGCCATCTTATCTGTGGCCACAAGCTGTTTTCTCGCTTTCTAAATATTAACGATCAAATCACTGATCCAACTGATCTGAGGCTGCTGAAGCTGCTGTAAAAAAAAATGTATGGGTGAATGAACCAGAAGGCCCAGACGCTTTGTTCCTCGACAAAAGGGTGATGGTTTTAGGGGGAGGGGGGGGGGGACATTCTGAAACACTTGTGGATCGACTCGTGGTGCGTGGACAGAAATGAGGACAGCTTTTGTGTGGTTAGAAAAGTGTTGCCTGCCTCGCACAGCCACGGTGTGAGGACGAGCACGGACAAAACGGTGCCACGCGCTTAGCACTCACCGGGCCGTCGGTGCCACCGACGGTTAAGTAGCCGGCGGCGCCGACTTCAGAGTAACGCAAGCGAGGTGACCTTTCCGTTAAAAAAAACAAACAAACAAACAAACAAAAAAAAAACAGGCCATGGTTCTGCGTTCCGGTCGGACTGCGTCAACGAGCTTTCAACAAACAACAACCTCTACATGTCTTATAGACGCCGTCCACAACACCAGGGGAGCGTGGGAAAGGGTTTTCGGGCCGTACCAACTGAACATAAATAACGTAGCTCGGTTGGTACCGTCTTTTTAGTTTGAATCAGAGATCAAGGTGTTTCCTCACACAGAAACAGGAAGTAAGGGATGCATTTCAAATCGGCTTGCGGAAACCAAGTAGGAAGTAACATGCGTGGACCATCGACAACACACCCCCTGTGATACCTCGAGAACATAAAACCAGGAGAAAATAAATATTTCCCTGTCAGAATTTGCTGGATTATACAGAAGAGGGGAACATTAAAAGTTAAACTATGGTGAGGGTTCTGTGTGTGTGTGTGTGGGGGGGAAGGGGGTGGGGCTGGCTGCAGGAGGGTGAGGAAGAGGAGGGGGATTTCGGAGTACAGGAGAGGAACGGGCTTCCTCACAATAACACTTGTAATCCTATGTATTCTCAACCTTCCAGTCCTAATCTGGCTCAACAGGCAGGAAAACTGGTGAGCGGGGAGCAATGAAGAAAAAAAAAAAAAACAAAGATCCCAGTTCTGTCTTCTCCTTTTCTGTCAACAGAGGAACTTAAAAAGGGGAAGGGACCCCCTTCGCCTGGTCCCCGCCCTCCGGGGGGCCCCGTGGCGAGGCCCGGGGAGCTAGTGGTTGACCAGGCCCTGCAGCATCATCAGCAGGCGCCGGGCCCTCTTGCTGTGCGGGCTGTGGGGGTCTTGCTGCAGGAAGGCGAACAGCTTGGGCAGGACCTGGGCCAGCACGGCCGACATGTGGTCTCTGGTCAGAGGGTCCCCGCGGTCCAGGTTCATTACTGCGTCCTCCAGGTAGCTGCAACGTGGGGGGAGAGAGAGAGAGAGAGAGAGAGAGAGAGAGAGAGAGAGAGAGGGCCAACCAGGCCATGATTAATGAGGAGACTCCTCGCACATACAGTACAGAGGGTGTATGGGGAGGACACCGCCTCAGTCAAGGGAACTGAGGATATATTTTTGTTGTATGCATTTTCTGTTGGTTTAGCTCAGCACAAACGTTAACTGTTCATTCTGCGGCCTATGCAGCTGGATGGAGAGCAACAGCACACAACTTAAAATCTAAAACGCATCCAAGAGCTGCACAACATCCCGTACTCTGTTGATGAATCTGAAGCCACTAAAAATTTAATAAATATTCTCAAGATCTCCGGATACTCAACCAAACAAAGATCTCAAGGAAAAAGCGCTATACATGTAGACCGTCTCGCAGAACACCTTGAGCGTCTGCAGCGGCGACATTGTAGCCGTCTGGGGCTATTATTACATTAGTTAAGGAATCCATATTTATTCATTAGGTATGTCTCCTCACAGACAAACAGTGTTACACTGCTAACAAGGTGGACAAGCCACTGAAGAACTCTTCATGGGCCAGTGCCCATGTCACCAAAAAGGAGGCCTATTCATTTGCATGGAGGAATAGTAACCGATTATTTTAATCATAAACAGCAACACTCGAAGAGAAAGTTCTTGTCTGCAACTCTTTGTTGCTGTAATGCACCAAAAGTACATCATGATCGGACCTGACAGAGTGCTACTTTCGACGCTTTCATTGCTACATGCGTCACATTTACATTCGGCATGCATTACAAAATGTCAAGAAGAAACCTGGGCCATGCATGTCATATATCCATGGTCAGTCATCAGTCGTGTACTGACCGCTCTTTAGGGTAACACAGTGTTCGGTGGACTGTGCTTTGTTTTTGGTTGATTGAGCCACCCCCACCCCCTCACTACAACACGTGTGATCGTCCCCTCCATCACATCTCCCCGCGCAGCGCACAAGATGTGCGCCTCCCACTTTAAGAAACACTGCATTACATACATGTGATAAAGCCGGCTTGTGTCATTCTGGAAGTCCAGTGAGCTCCGCTGCGGTAAACTGTGGCCACCGCTGGGGCAGCAGGGGGGACAGCTCCGCACAGTTGGGCTCACATCCTGCCACAGCGTAGGCTCCGGAACAAAACTCCTTTATAACAGGGTTTCTCTCCCACTCAAGGCAGAGTGGGAATACTAACTCCCCCGGCTAGCCGCCGCAAACTTCAAGTTTTGTCCCTGTGGATGAGAGCCGTGTCTCAATGGGCCTTTTTGTTGCAGGGAGGAAAAAACTAATTTGACATCATTCAGCCCTGTTGGAGAAGGTGGGCGCCGGGCCAACTACCGACTGAAATTGGTAGCTGGCTCATTGGGCTCCTGCGCTAGCCGCCGTCCGTCTCCAGAACACACTGTTGACCGACAGTGCCCATTGCCCAACGGCCCTTGTCAAAATGTTGGCACGCCAAACTTGACGTCAAAGAACTGGCTTTGACAAAGGCCCACTATTGCGTGGAAGCGTTGCGTCTCGGGCCAAAACGCTGCACCAGAACACGCTGCAAAGACGACAGCCGAGGGCTAACCAACGCCTTCCTCCGTTCTCCATATGGCTGCTGCTCGCCCACACTTTGCTCTGCGCGCCATAAAGAGTAGTTCACGTTATTGGATACGTTGTGGATTGTGATATTAAAGATAAGATGTGTAATGTTAAACGGAACATGCTGCAGGTGAGCTGTTGTTTTGATAGGAGACAATGCTATTCAATTTCAAATAAAATGTTAACTTTTTTTTATAAACTTTCACTTTAATGCTTGCTGTTGACTCCCAGTACCCCCCCCCCCTCCTCCCGCCTCCCCCTGGTCATGGGACCGGAGCGATCTAGAATAACCGTGATTGGACAATATGAAAAACGTGATGATCGCCCAACCCTAATTGTTAGGCTAAACTGTTCTAAACTGTTAAAAGTGCTTTCAAAGTGGTTGGAATTTAAAGGTGAACTTTGCAAGTTTTTTTTTTCGTAATTTGGTTGAAATCATTACACAGCATTGCATAATGAAACATAAAGCATCCTTATGATTTGAACTTAAATCCCCCATCAAATTTTTGTTCTCCCTGGTCTCCCATCAGCCATTTGTTCTTGTTTAGTAGTCATTCATACTGGACTTCATAAGTAGGCAGTAGCTGAGAGTTAATAATAATTTTCTCCAGATGGTGCAAAGTGACACCAGAGGGCCAATCTTAGATGTGGTATGCAGATGCTGTCCAAACGGAGACAGGAGAGCTCACTGCCCTACGGCAGCACTGGGAAGAGGTGTGCCCACTGTCAAAACTAAATGAGAAGGGCAGACTAGAGAAGACTAAAGACAAGGGCTGCAGAGGTGCAGATGAAAACTGGAGACGTAGAAGAGAGATGGAAAAAGGCATAGAAGAGAGATGGATAAAGACAGAGAGATGGATAAAGACATAGAAGAGAGATGGATAAAGACTTGGCACAGAGGAGTTGAGATTGATTAAAACTGGGCAAATACTGTTTGGGAGGGTGGGGTGGGCAGGACTGATAAGGGATAAAATCATTGAGACAGATCAAATGCAAAAATATAATGAATAGAGGGGCCAGTGAAAATGTGACAATTAGACAGAGGGGGATGGTGTTACTACAGGGCTGTTGGCAGAGCCATCATGCTTTCTCAGCAGCAGTCTACTGGGGGCTCCAACAAGGTTAGCAAGGTTAGCAGTTAGCAGTTAGAGCAAGAGGCTGTGTTTAAGATCAGCTTGAGCAGTTAGCAGCAGATACTGCGAGGATTTTTCTGCAGAAAGAGAGACGGAACTTTTGTTTTGGACATGAGAATAGGGATGTGGAAGAAATGTGCTTTAGAGTGCTTTAAAGTCTGCAACGTGCTTTAGAGTCTACATAAGTGAACCAATAACACATATTCCTTAAGGGCAAAAGGCATCTTAGTGGTTCTTAAAAATATAGGGCTGCAGCAATGAAATTGATAAAATTATATTCAACACATTTTATCGTTTTTGTTGGGTCCATGTTGTTGCACACTGTGATGAGGAGCTGGCTTAACAATTTTGGACCCATTCTCTCTGTATCTATTTTAGTTTTATGTAAAATTTGCCTCTGATATCAGAAAAACACTACTCACCATGAGTGCCACACCACGCACACCACAGCAAGCAGCTGCTTCGACAGAGAGTCCTACACATGCTTGCCAATGAAATGAGGCCGCTATCAAGGGTTGAAGATAATGGCTTCAGAGCAATGATCAGCGCCCTTGGGCCCGGTTATACTGTACTGTTCCCTCAAGAGTCAATTTTACTACGCAGATGGAGAGACAGTGTAGGCACTGAAGACCAACTTGGAATTGCATGCATTACATCAAAGATGATTGGGTCCATTTGCCTTCCCACCATGCCACTGCAACACAAGACATATGGCGTCCAACATCACAGAGTGGTTGGAGGAGGTAGCAGCCAGTCATTAAGTTCCTCCTCGCAAAAGGACCGCCATTGTGCATGTCAATGATGATGTTGTGGCTGCGGCAAGAATACTGGAGGAGAAGCATGTGCTACGCACTGGCCACACCTGCTCAGTGATCAACTCTGCATTGAAGCAGCCAAGCACTGAAAAAAGCTATGAGGGCTGCAAGATTTCAAGTTTGGCCATATTAATGCCTTTGAGTCAGCCCTGGAGTGGGCTTGATCATTGATTCGGAGCGGCTGCAACAGCAACGATGGTGAGAGACTTCTTTCTCAGACACGACACCAAACACAGTGATCATCTCCACCGCCTGGACCAAAGGTTTAAAAGAGCAAGTGCACACACTGGGCAGGGAGATGGATGAGCAGCAGCATGGCAGCCTCTGCGGCCAAACAAGTGCCACATTATCCACCATTACTACAGCCGCTGTACCCACTGTCTCTTCACTTGACTCATTCCTCAATTCTGAAATCAGCAGTAAAGCAGGGAACGGAGAGTGGGAGGCTGGGGATCTCAACAGCCAAGTGAGGAATGAAGTCCTCACATACTTTGGGGAGAAGCCCCTTGCCAAGAAAGAAAGTCCATTACATTGGTGGAAAGCTAACGACGATCGATTTCTCACATCGGCCAGACTAGCAAAGTCTTCCTTGCAATGCAAAGTTCCCGTAGAAAGAGAAAGGGTTTGTGTTGTGTGAGTGTGTATGAGAACGTGTCTCTACCACCATAGTCTTTTCTTATTATTTCTTATTACCGCTCAGGCCCATTCAACAAACTAAATAAATACCAGTACCTTTTGCACTTTATAAAAAAAAAAATATATATATGCCAATGTTGGACACAGCGTACACTTAGGTCTGTTTACTGTTATTTGTGTTAAAATTGTCAATTTTGACTAACATTTTGCTCTGGTAATAAAACGGAGACCATTGGTATTTGTCGATTCTAGCAATGTCCTTGCTACACACAGCCCCCCTCGGTGGTTTATACCGGGCTCCTCCAGAGGAAGGACACGGAGAAAAACCCGCGTCTTATAGAGGTTGAATATAATGATGCAGACAGATGGTGATCCACGCTGCCATGCAGGGCATCTCCTTGAGTGTGCGTGGTGGCGATGGCTGGTTTAACCTGTGCACATTGATTACTCAATACGCAACAGGTGTGCGTGTGGTGCGATCGGTCTGGCTCTCGGACCAGATGAGGCTGCTTAAACCAGCCATCAGCCACACGCACACTCCACGTGGATTGATAAATAATCTATGATCAATAATCGATCATCCTAAATAGATGAATAGATGGTAGGCCCTTGTAGCCCTATAATCAGTCCCGGACTTAAAACATTTGAAAACAGCACCATGACCAAATTACATTAACATTTACGTAAGGTAAATGTTTGATCAATGAATTTAAGCAATTAAAATGTAAGGGAAGTACAGCACATACAGCATGAGTAGCTCCACAGTTCTCCTCAAAATAAGAGCTTGCATTAAAGGTGTGTAGATTAGATTTAAGAGATTATTTGACTGTAATTTGTGAGAAACAGTATAGCCTTCAGTCAGCTATTAGTGAGTGAAATAGGCTGTGAGAGTATCCGTTTCGACTGTACCGGCCTCCGTATGAGCAAGTTTAAATTTGAGACCACTCCCTGGTGATTTCTGACCAATCAGGGCATCTCTCCTGTGATTGGTTGGGGGAATACCTTGCCGTTCAGCCACAGGTGTGTAAATGCAACACTTATTGATGGTGGAGAAACTTAAGGCAGGATGGTTGTTTAGTTTCAAAATCTGCTCTCAACTACTCCCTCTCTTTGGCCTCTAAAACCTTACCTACAGCAGCCAGGTGACACGCCCATGACCAAAGTAACAAGATGGGGCTTTTGGACAACAATATGGATTGTGAAAGAGCCACATTATCCACCCACCTGATCTTGAGCTCGGATCGTGTTGTTAGGTTAGAGGAGAGCTGCTGGATGAGGGAGAGCAGCACAGGCTGGCTGAGAGGACACGGGTGCTGTCCAAACACCTGCTGGGAGTCGATGGTCTCGCACACATAGAGCACCAGGTTCAGATCTGTGGCCGACAGAGCCTGTGGTGAGAGATGACACCGTTAGCACCACACCACTATTCAGGGAATGTAACAGCCCAATGGGAGGTGTAATGAATACATAAAATAGATGGTGTCAAGGCAACCTGTAGAACACGAGCAAGACGCAAAGGGAGAAATGTGACATTGCAGATAAGCGCAAAGGGTCAGGGTCAGATCGAACAAAGCGATGTATCCGCCATGTTTAAGGGAAGCAGCCAGAGAAGTTAAACGACTATATATACGCATGTACCCATGTATGTACGCTTGTATGCATGCACAGGCAGGTTTTCACTGGGGAGTCGACGAAATACAAAATGGTGGTCGCCACGTGGCCTCGCCGACTCTGGACGGTACCTGCTGGAAGGCCTGGTTGAGCTGGCCCTGCTGCAGCAGCTGCAGTATGTTGGCCTGCTGGGTCTGGTAGTCCAGGTGTGCCGTGGGTACGGGCGTGCCGGCCGCAGACCTCATGGCCTGCATGATGCTGGAGGTGACCGCCGCCTGCTGCTCCTTCATGGCCTGGCTCACCTCACCTTTGACGATGCGCTGAACCTGAGTCAGTAGGGACTCCTGCAGGCTGGGGGAGAGGAGGCGCGTGAGCAGGTGGAAGAGTGCGGAGGCAGGCTGCCAGAAAGGCAGGAGGAGAACAACAGGCTGGCAGAGGGCTTTGTCAAAGTGCCAGTGCTGCATTAAATGCACCCAAGCTCTTAGCCGGCTTGAATTCACTTAACTTTCTCGTGGTGCGGTGTTGTCTTTGTCTTTAAGACGTTAAACTTTTAGCAGAAAGCAAGTTTGTGCAATACTCGTTCTGTGGTCCGCTTCCCAACAAATCCATACCGCCTCGGAGGCCATGGAAATTAATTGTAATGGGATCAAGGGACTGGATCGAATTTATGTACATTACCCAAAGGGTTAAGCTCTGCATGTTTCTGCACCTCAACCCATTACACACCTGTTCAATAGAGCTCCAGTTGGCCAGCAGTACTGGCAAACGCTATAGTCCACAGCAATGCTGAGTCTAAAATGTGCAGTACAATTACCAGGTGGTGCCTTATATAAATCTCAACTTTGAGTTGAGTTGAATAAGACCTGATCTTATGTATGGTTTCTTTAGATTCTCCACAAACACTAATGCACATATAACAATGAACTGCACACATTTGTACTTGATTGGTGAAGATGATTGTGTTTGTATTGATTTATTGACTACGATAGTATTCTGTACTTGGGACTACCAGTGGAAAATAGCCACTGGTAGTGAATAATTATAACTTGCTTAAACCTGGTACAACATCTCTCCTTTCATATATAAAGAGAAAGTTCTTTGTACATTTTCTGTGTTTAAATAATTCAAATAAACCCATTATACTAGTAATAACAAAATACCAATTTAGATAATAGCAATCAAGGCATTTATGTCAGGGAATACAACTGTATATATTGAGTCCTAACCCATAATTAAATAGGAAACCTTTAGAATGGCACCCTTTATGTCCAAGCCAGCTCGGACACAAAAACCTCAAACACATTTCAAGCTGACCAATGGTTGAGCCCCGCATGCAGTGGTGATACATACTTTGCCACCATCATCTGGAGCTGGTGCTGGACCTCTGTTCGGACACTGGCTGTGACGTTATTGGCCAGCTGGTCGTTGTTGCTCTGGATGTTATCGATCAGCTGCTGGAGCTGACCAATTACAGGATCTCGTACCTCTTGCTCTCTCTGTTTCCTACTCTTGAGATGAGACTCTAGCTGTTGGATGTCTGAAAGAAAAGTCAACACAGAACACCAGATATTAATAGAAATTCAAAAGGGTACAAAAAAGTTGTATTGCCAAAACAGTGATTACACAATTCAAAGCAAAGCCGCATTATTGCAGTGAAATCAAGCCCTCAAGCACTCACAAACACACTTGACATGTCTCAATTAAGCGCTGCGCACAAAAGAGGGATTAAACATAAAGACGCACAGGTTCAATGCTCTGATGCCTTGACAAAGCAAGCTTGGAAGTTGCCCAAGGAACTTTGACCAGACATCTAGGTCATCCGAATAAGCATCTGCTCTCATACGCACCACAATCCAAAAACCAATCAGAAACTGCATTGAAGAGGGTTCTTGTGCTTTCTAAAAACATGAGCTTTTATACAACGCGGATAAACAAACCCTGAACTCAAGCACAGTGGTGTTTTTTTTAGGTCCCTCTCTTGCAAAAGAGAGAGAGCTCTAAAAGGGAGGACTTTTCTCAAACAGAATTGGCATCACTCGCTCCCCGAGGCCTTCAACAACTTTAATTAATTACGGGTTGCAAACGCAAAAGTGGGTTGGAGAAGGGCACGGCATGCGGCTTGAATATTTCTTAATGTGCATCACCTCTGCTCGGAGGCCGAGTTACCTAGACGACTTTAATTTGGCCACATCAGGGGCACGCCTCGCAAGGGGCTAACTGCTAGGCATGACGTTGAATTTCCGGCATGAGCCACGCCCCGCACAACCTGGCAATTACACGAACAAGGCTGCAAGGCTGTTGGTGTGAAAAGCACTCTACGGGCAGAGTGTACTCACGCTACCCCGTCCCTATGGCAACGGCCATGAATATAACAAAAAAATTACAATTATGGTCCAACTTTTGAGCTGTCTGAGGGACGTCCTCTGAATGCCAACTGGTCTTCAAAAATAATAGCGGTGGCATTGTGTGATCCTCTGAATGGGGGAAAAACACGGGCATGTTAGGGGAGAAACCTACACTCCTGTGTTCCCTGTTTGAAGCTGTCGTTGATCTGCTGGAACATGGACTGACAGCCCCTGTCGAACACGGGCAACACGGTGGTCTGGAAGGCCTCCTTATAGGCCGTCTGGATGGTTCCCTGCAGCGCCTCGCACGCCGCCCGTCCAATGGCGTCCGTCGTGTTCTGGAAACCAGGGACACTCTTATGAATAAGCTTCTCCTTGAAAGGATTCAGTCTTGCAATGAATTCACGTCGATCAACGGCGCATGAACAGTGTGTGTGAGTGTTCCCACTCACGCACACACACACGCACCTTTGACTTGACCACTTTGATCACGTTGTCTTTCAAGGTGGCCTCCACAGCACTCAGCTTGACGGCAACCGTGTTGCTCAGCTGGCTGGTCACAGGCTCCAGGCTCTTGGAGATGGCTGGACAGAGAGAGAAAGAGAGAGAGAGAGAGAGAGAGAGAGAGAGGGGGACGATGAGAGCAACCATCACCCCGGTTCATAGACAAACAACAAAAACAAGGAATGAATGCTGCGCCAGTCTCCTTGATGTTACGACGCCACTAACTCCGTCTACAAACACAAATCGAAAAGACAGATGGAGTGTGTTTCGAGACTTAAGATCTTTCATTTGCCAAATTGCAGAAGTGGAATAATTGTTTTCATGCATTCCCACAGAAAAATATAAAAGTGAAAAACAAATTGAAAAATTACAACGCAATAAAAACAACAATAAACTGAATAATCACACCACATGAATCAATAAATCAATAAATCACATGAATCACATGAATAATATAACTATTGCGCATGTCCGTCTTACTCGGCGGGACCGTCTTCTTCATTTCCTCCCTCAGCACTCGGTCCATCCTATTGGTCAAGGAGGAGCTGAGGGCGTGGCCGAGCTGCTGGCCGAGCTGCTGGCTGAGCTGCTCCTGACGACCCTGGCTCTCTGCGAGCATGCGCTCCAGCCTGCCTTCTGTGGCCACGCCAGCAGTCAAGGATCACCGCCCACTGTGCAACTTGTGTTGGCATGGCAATGCAGCCCTCTGGCCTTGTGCGGCACGCAAATACATGCAACGGAACAAGTGGCCCAACTTCATATATACATTATTTATGTGGACACGTTGTTAATTAAAATAGAAAACTCTCGGCTCTTGGGGAGCTGCAAGGAAATTTAGCTTTTGATGAGGAAAATATCGCCTGACAAAGCGAGTGATCACTGAAGATCATACATGAAAGATTAGGCTGGGTGACTGATGTGCCAAGGTTGTTTGTTCCATCTCTATTGACGCACGAAGGTCACTTCAACCTTGTTCACGTTCTGCCATTGCAGTGCGGTTCGTGGATACCATGGGGAGGCTTTGGGAAATATTCTCGGGCCTCTGTAACTCCTACAGGCACTCAACCACACTGACAGTGACACCCTTTGGTCGCGGCACTGGTTATTTCGGTGGTGAAAGATACGCTCTTGCTCTTGGTGCCGGGCCATGACGTGCTCGACGTGGGCCATGACCGAGCTCTGCATGCTGTCCATGTGTCCACGCAGGTCCGCTATCTCCCTCTGTTGGCTGCGCAGCAGCAGCAGTAACTCCTCCTGCAGCTCTGCATTCATCTGCCGGCACAAAGACATAAGAGACACCTTGAAATGGAAATTCCCCCTTCTACCTTGACGGCTCCCATCCTCTGAACTAGTTAGCAGTTTAGAAAGTTTGAGTGATCATCGTGACGCGCGCAAAAAAAAAAACGTGCGGACGTGTCAAGCGTTCCAACCATGAATAATTTTATACTTTAGAAGAGAAAATAAAAGAAGTGTCACTATCGTAAATCTAAACTTGAAAGATCAATACGGTTATCTCCTAATCCAATATCTAATGATGTCATATCGGCACAGTAAAGATGTGATTTCAAAGTCATCAAGTTTCAAACATGTGGGCGACGGCCTGATGTATGAGAGACGATATATATCTGTATATATATCTGTGAAGAAATCATGAAAGAGAAGGAATTGTATTTTTCAGTCCGGGCAATAGCCAGGACTGTGTGGGACACGATTCAACTACCCCGCACATGCCAAGGCAGAGAGATCCCAAAGAATAACATACCTGACCAGGGTCCATCTGGACTGGCCGAGACTGACAAGACTCCCTGAAGGGAGACACGAGAGCGAGAGAGAGAGAGAGAGAGAGAGAACATTTAAAAACAAAAAAAAATCAACAACAAATAAAACAACAGCAATTCACAACCAACGAATCGTCTCGCGCTACATCTCAACAGCTGGCAGTACAGAAAGCGAGTGACAAACCCTTCGTCCTTCTTGGTCTTCCTCTTGAGCTTGGGGGAGCCTCGCGGTGAGGTCTTCCACTCCTTCACGGGGAGCCGGTGGGAGGAGCGCGCGCCACAGTTCCCGGAGGACGAGGCCAGGCTGGCTACCTCGTCGTCATGGTCACTGGCGGGGAAGAGACGCAAACAGTGAGGCGGCGGCGGGGGGGGGGGGGGGGGGGGGGGGGGGGCCCCCCCCCCGGGGGGGGCCCCCGGGGCCCCCCCCCCCCCCCCCCCAGAGGCGGGGCCCCTGTTGTTTACCCACACTTGTTATGGAGACAAATGGACGTCACGGAGCACGCGGTGGTAGATCTC